>CATIWR010445537.1:0-39508 GCA_949677035.1 Omphalea diandra | reverse complement strand
GTTTGGATACCTTAGTGCATAAAGTTTTGCTTAGAGACTCATGGACCATAGGTTGTTGGGCTGAATTTCAACTCTCTCTCTCCTTATGTCATGTACATATATCTAGATATGAACCAGTTTATAGTCACTAGTCTTGAACATTAGTTAACATATATGTACATTAAATATATGTTGGATTGTGTATGTATGATGAATAACACATTTATGCATATGTATTTTCGAACACAGATGCCACGATTTGTATATGAACATGGTCGTTACATGTTTGGTTACATCTAAAATAAGAAATTGAATTTTATTTTTAAAATTAATGTTTTATGATTTTTATATTTTAATTTGATGTATCAATAGAACGTGAATAGAAATCTTATTTTTAAGTTTGGTATGTTTCAACACATAAATGCATATAATTCAAATATTAATAAGGTTGTAATAATTACCTTATTTTTAATATTTCCATATTTGTTTTTATGTTTAATAATTTTATATTTTTTTAAGAGGAAATAACTTTACATTTTATAATTAAATTGATCAATTTTTTAAACTTTTTTCCCATCATTTTATGTAATGTGGTAAAATTGTTATAAATAATATTTAAGTTTATAATAATTATAAAAATTGTTCACTTTATCAAATTTATTACATAAAGAGTGTGAACACGTATAGCCTCAAAAGGACGTAACCCATCTTTCATTTTCTTTGTGTGGGGTAATTTGTATAAGTGATCACCATATCATAGTGTGAATTTTATTGTAATCATTAAACTTTTTTTTTTCAGTCAGGTCACTGAAGTATAATTAAGATTGCAATTAGCTATTTTTAGCTGATTAGCATACATCTGACCATCGGAGAGCTGACGTGAAATAAACTAATAATTTTTTTTATTTCTAATGTCAAAAAAAAATTGACTTGTGGATGATGAGAAGCTTGCTATGTCACCATCCACTTTTTACTCCTTTTTTAACCCTAAATTTATCTTTTAACCAAAAATTCTCTTATCCCTTATCCTCTCTTCTTTGTTATTCACGATATTCCAATTGGAGGAAACCTAGAAATCAAAAATTTGAGCGAAAATTGGGGAATCAAAAGGGGTAATAGATCATCAAATTCTAATAAGCAAGTATGGTTTACCATGTATCTTGAAGACTTCATGGAAGAAGAAAAATAATAGAAGACAATTTTATGGTTGTATGAACTATGGGTAAGGACTCGATTTAGATTGTGCTTACCATCAATAGCTTCTGTAATTAGTTTCATCTCACTTTCGTTCCTCTTGTCAGTTGTTCATTAATGTATTATTTATTTTACTTTTTAGATAAAGGGTGATTCCTTATTGCAAGGCTTTCTGCTAGTATGATGAATGGATCATTATGCTGAGGATTGACAGTGAGAATGTGGTAGTTGCTGGAGACAACTTTGCTTGTGTCGATGGAAGTGATGTTCAATCTAGGCAATGGACACTTTCTATGCATCGAAGCATTCCTATTATGGAGGAAGGAACTCAAGTTATTGATGAGTTAAGTTATGGTATGGATGAATTTGTGAGAATACTAGAAAGGAAGGAACTTATTAGTGGTGGCTTTTTATTGTTCTTGTATTTTTAGTAGGACTATTTATCAGGGTATGTATGTTGATTAGGGATTGAATGGATGTATGTGTGGGTATGGTATGGAAGAAACTTGTGAGAGTAATGTAGGATTGATAGGATGTATCATTAGCTATGTTGCGTAGGCTTAATGCCAGAGATCTCCTCCTCAGAAAATGGCTGGTTGAATCTAATGATGCTAATTGTCCTACGTGTAATATGGTGCTCGGATCAGTTGATCATCTATTTGTGGTTTGTCATGCAACTTGTTCTATTTGGTAACAATTTTCTCACTAGTGCGGTGTGCATTGGGCTATTCCCAACTCTCTTCGAGATTTATTTTCTCAATGGGAATATTTGGTTTTAGGATCATTCTAGAGTAAAGTGTGGATTATTATTTTCTTTGCAACTATATGTTCATTATGGTTGGAACGTAACAATATGGTCTTTAATGGCAGTTCCATCACTTCGGAACAACTTTTCTTCCTTATTGTGCATAAAACATCCTCTTGGGTTAGAGCAGTTGGAGATGACGAGGTTCTGCAAGACCAAGAACTCTGGTTAGTAGTCGATGCTATCAAGAAATATAAACCGGCCCTCAAACGCGTTCATCCTTCAAGAGATTGGTACCTCCTCATTCGTCCTTCAAGGGATTGGTACACCTCCTCCGTTAGGTGAATTCAAATGGAATGCGGATGGGTCATGTTTAATTAATTCGGGCCAAGCGGGAGCAGGAGGTGTCCTTAGGGATCATTCAGATATGGTTTTGTGTTTATTTTCCTTCCCTTGTGGCAATATGGACTCAAACTCAGCTGAAGTTATTGCCATTAAAAAAGCCCTGCAACTAACAGTTGAAAAGGCTGAGTTTAGTTCTTCAAAAATGACCATTGAGTCTGACTCCCAAAATGCAATCAGTTGGATATCTAGGCCTTCAGACTCGAGACCTTGGAAGCTTCATGTTGAGTTCTGTCATATTGAGAATTTGAAGAACCGAATCCATAATATTCTTTTGCTCAGACTAAGGGAGGGTAATTTCATGGCTGATTCCTTGGCGAAACAAGGGAATTCTAGGACAAGTGAACTTGTTGCTTGGCTGTGATGTTAGTCCAATTGTTACGGTGTCTTTACTTCTAGAGCTGTCTCCTACTACTGTTTTTCTGTTGAAGGGAAGATGATCCTAGGTCCTCGCTTTGGTTGTCTCCTTTGGATTCTGCTCTCTTTGCTTTATATATATTTATTTTGTTTTCAGATCTTTGCTCTCTCATGTTTTATTTTGATTTTTGATATATATTCTGGCTTTCGAACATAGAAGAATGAGGGTTGTTCATGTTTTGGTTCTTTGAGGTATTAGTTTTAGGCGGGGGTTTCTCATCATCTTGAGCTCCTTGCTTAAGATGGTTTTTCCCCTTTTAATAAAATGTATTATTTATTAAAAAAATAATTAGTATAATGATTATCTGTTGACATTGGTATGATATTTATAATTGTTGGTCCTAGTGCACCAAGAATGGGGAGTTGGATTGATGGGAAATTTGAACTTTTAATTTTGGAGGAAACACACAAGAATGAAAGATTAGAGAAAGGGTAGAAGAAGAATGAACACAAGAGTTTTATAGTGGTTCGGGTATTAACCAACCCTACGTCCACTCCCCAATTCACTAATTGGGTATTTCACTCAATCACTAGTGTTTTACAAGCTCACACTCAACTTAGTGTTTAGGCTCACACTAAACCTTATAACTTGTGTTTTACAGGCTCACACAAAAAGCCTTTTACAACTTGTGTTTTACAGGCTCACATAAAAAACCTTTTACAACTGTTTTCAAGGCTCACACTAAAACCTATCACAATATGTGTTCTATGGCTCACACATAACCTATGTGTTTTAAGGCTCACACAACAACTTCTCTATAGTGTTTTAACAGGCTCACACTCACTACAACCTTTACAATGTGGTGTTTAATGCTCACACCCAACACTTTCAATCTTACAAGAATTAAAAGAAAATGAGTAGCAAAGGATTGACAGCTTTTTCACTTGTAATAAAATTCTTAACCCATGCTATTAATGTTTGGTGGAGTATTTATATCCAAATTCCACCAAAGAAACTAACGACTAGTTTATAACGGCTAGTTTTATAACGGCTAGTTCATAATGGCTAGTTTTCAATAGTGCTTTAGGAAAATATAGCCGTTGTGTTTCTTCAGCCAACATAAGTCGCGGTCGCTAATTCATTTGTGTAGATCGCAATTCTAACCGAGAATCAGTCTGTCAAAATTTGCAATTTTTACTTCTCAAATCGCGGTCGCTACCAACATGTAGCCTTCGCGATTTTTGACTTCCAACGGCTTCCTAAGACACTTGTCAAGCTCTGATTGTGGACATTTTTCCATTGTGAAGCTTTTCGTAATTCGTGGTCTCGACTCCGACGCGACATAGACCGCGAATTCTACTGTGATAATTGGACCTTAACTTGAGAGACTTATTTTTCTGCAAAATCAACACTTAATAAAAATATTAGTAATGATCAATCTCCTTTGTCAAAATCAAAAGAGGTTCTAAACTTAGGATTAACTATCCTAGTCCAACAGTCACTGTGAATTCGATTGTTTGGTCTTTATTTATTTCTTACTTAGGTCGCGGCAACGATTTGCTCTGCAAATCAATCTATACCAAAGTCATCCATTTCTCTTACAATGTTGCAATCGTGAATTAGAGATTTTGGTCGCGAATTAGGATGTCTTTCACAATGCTTGAGATTTAGATTCCTATCTAGCTTCTGCAAACCTATCTTAAAAATTGCAAAATCAACACTTAAAAAAGATGATAGAATATGTCAATCGACATTGTCAAGATCAAAAAAGGGTTTTGACTTAGGTTGTGTATGTGTGTGTGTGTGTGTAAAACAAGCAACATTATTGATTGAGTCCATTATAAGGTAAACATAAATTTTCCCATTACTTTCTTTGAATTGAATTTTGATTTCTTTAGTTCGTAAAGTATTATGGATAAAATGTGCAAGTTCATGCCAAATTTTGTATACAATTTTTTTTTTCTCAATTTCGATACAATAAACATGTGCAATTCATGCTTTGGAATATAGATAAATTTTGATTACTTTCTCTCATGTTTTGATACTTTGATTTATATGAAAGAATTATAATAACACTTTTTTTTTTAATGAATTGAGTAGTTTGTTTCAATTTCATATTTGATTTTTGTCTCAAGTTCACTTTGAAATTGGATTTTTAATAATAAGGTATTGAATTTTTCAATATTATCACTTATGTCTTAATATGTATATTTCACTAAAATTGAATAGACACTTTATTATTATTCACTATTGATGACAAGATATATAAATTTATGAGATAAATTGTATTTACCATTTAATCCCCTTTTGTTTATTTTATTTTTCTTTTGTTAATTATCTATTCTTTAGTAATATGGATTGAAACTTGAATACTAACATGATAAAATGTAGCATAAGGATCTCACTCTGTCTAAGAAAATAAATTTTTGTTGATAAAATTTTCTATTAGTAAAATATGAAATTTTCTTGAAAAAGAAAATAATTGACATATTATTAAGAAAAAATTCAAAGGAAATACTTCACTCAATAAAAGATTATTGAAATAAATTATTTTTGTCTTATGTCTAATGATAGATTTTTCATTAGTACAATATTATTTCTTTTCAAAAAAGGCCAATTTCATTTAACAATAATATTCTTCTATGGAATTTTTGCTATTAGAGTTTGTATCAGAAAAAGTTCAAAGTTTTTTAAAGAATTCGATGATAATCCACTTATAATCTCTCATTAATAAATCCTTTCTCACATTTTTGTTGAACTTACTACGTTTTAATTTTTATTTTGATGATTATAAATAATTAATTATTTATCTAACTTTGCACAAGTTTGTTAAGTTTGATCTTATAGACTTTTCATTCAATATCTCAAAATATTTAAACAAAATTAGTTAACAAAATTCAAATGAACAAGTCTTAGAGGAAAAAAATAAGAGCTAAACCTCCAATGGCCATTGTAGATTTCCAACATGCATTGAATGAAGAAAAATGAGAGTTTAAGAATTTCAATGAGGGTTGAGAAAGCATAGGGAAAATGACTAAAACAATTTGTAAATCTCAATGACAGTGAAAAAAATTGACCAACAACCATTGAATAGAACAATGAGTATTAAAGAGCAACCAACAATGATTGAAATAGCTCAACAAAATTGATCAACATTTATGTAGGTCCCAATGATAGTTGATAAAGCCACCAATGAGCGTTAAGATGAAATCAAAGAGTATAGGTGACATCCGAAGAGCATTTAAGCTTTGCCTGGAGATACTCCAATAACTACAACTAGAAAAGCTAAATAATGATTGACATTCCAACGAGGCATTGAATATGCTCAATGACTATTAAGAATTCACTCATATAATGTTGATTTAGCTAAGCTTAAGGAATTGAAGCCAACAACAATTGAAACGAACCTAATGAACATGGTTGCATTTTAATGGGTGTTTCACAAACTCAATGGTGGAGGACAAAAATGATAATGTGCCACTAAAGCATGACCAACTCAGTATTGAACTTTCAATAATCATTAAATCTCACCAACAACCATTAATAATGGCTCCAATGGCTACATTGACAATTTGACAAGCTTTTTCTCTATGTCGACTGATTAGTTTCTTTTTCTCATCTATATAAAGACCAAAGTCTTAAAATTTACATACAGTGAAGTTAAAAAGCTAGAAAATCATACTCTAAGTGATTTAAAGCTTTAAAGAGTGATATTAAGAGTCTTAAAGTTCAGCTACTTGAAAAAAGTCTTTTTTAAGTTCTTATGAGAGTTATTCCTTGAAATGGAAAAAAGATTGTTTTGCTTCATTAGTAAAACTAAGCTTCGACGCACTCAAGCAAGTTAAAAAGGTAACATCTCATTTATAAAAGGGTTTAAGTGTGAGAGTATTCTTTTCTACTTTGATTATAATTCTTGTATGAGGAAACTCTTGGTTGGAGATAAAATCTTTAAACTATTTATTTATGAAAAGTTTAAGATAGAACCTGTAAACTATCTTAGGATAAGGCTTGAATACTACCCTAAAATTATTTGTCAAATACTTTTAAGTGGTGTCCAAAAATTGAACTTATAAAGACTTAGGTGGTGCCTATGTAAATTTACTTATATAAAGGTTTTCAATAGCACCTATAAGTTACTAGTTAATAAAAATCTCTAATGCATCTACAAAAGAGGATGTAAGCTTGGTTTGAGTTGAATCTCAATAAATCTTTATGTCCTTATGTGATTGATGCCCTCAATTCTTATTGAAAAAGTTTTAACTTGTCATTGCCCTATTCAACCCCCTTTTAAGTCTTTTTAGAACAAGTAGTATCAGAGTAAGTTTTTTTAATCAATGCTTCAGTGCAAAGAGCAAAGATCTAATAACAAGTCAAGAGGAATCAAAATCAATCCATAAACACACATTCTTCAAGCGTGATGGCTATGGCTACTGGAAAAATAAGATGGAGATCTTCCAAAGTAGTGAGATCATAAATCTTTAAGGCATAGTAGAAGAAAGAAGAAAAGTTCCTACCAAGATTTTAGAAGATGTTCTAGTCCTAAAGAAGAAAAGTGATATGTGCAAGGGTGGTTTAACTCTCTAACTCATATGCTTGAATTGAATTGCTAAGGATCATTTCAAGAATCAAGTTTAAAGAACTTCAAATTCCAACTAAACCTTTAGAAAAGCTATTTTTAGCAACTTAAGTTATTAATATTTAAAGGTTGTTAATTCTAATCCTAAATTAACTAAAGCCAATTTAAGCCTAGAATTAACTAGTTTGCAAAGTTATTAAGAAATCCACCTAACAACTTCACTAAGTTCTTTCAAGAACTCAAGAAAGAAAACGAAATCTCATAGCCAAGAAAAAAGAACAATCATTAATTATCTATTATGTTTGGCTGAATGGGCGATTTATATATAGTCTTACATGTTTAAAACCTAAGTTAAGAGAAAAGAAGAAGCAAAACCCTAGAAAATACTATGTCAAATTTGGCCAAAAGGTTTTGGTCACCTAAAAACATGTTAAACATCGCTTTCCTAATGAGATAAGTAAGAAAAATAAGGCTTATGATTGGCTAATATGAGTATTTGGCTAATTTAAGTATTCTTAAGCTAAAAGGCTTCTTTTAGTTGCTTACAAGCATAAAAGACTAATAAAGAAATTCTACTCCAAAAAAGAAAAGAGGAATTCAACTAATAGGAAGCATTCTTGAAGAGTCTTACAATTTTAGAAAATCTTGAAAGGATCTTGAAGAATCTTACAAATCTTGGAAGAATCTTAAAGTCCATTAGACCAAATTTAGAACATGTTTTAGCTTAGGCCAAAAGTTCCCATGTTGTTGGAGCTTATGTTAAGACAAGACAACTTTATCCATTTATGTCTTGTTCACACTTGCCCTAACTTGAAAATTTGAACTTTATATTAAAATATTGGGCTTATCAGTAGGGGCCCATAAAAAGTATCCACAACTAAAATTGAATTCAAGTGAGCCTTGATTTGGACTTGACAATGATCCACCAATTCCATGCACTATAAGTCTAACTCCATCTTATGGGCTTTAAGTTTCATGTGCCATGTCCTAAGTCCATTTGTCCTTTTAGGCTCATTTGTAATATTCCCTCCTTTGGAAAGATTCATCCTCGGTTTTGGCCCATAAGAAAGCAAAAACCAAACTTAAGTCTAATACTTAAAAAGAATCCTAAGTGAAATTTACCATGTAAAAAGTAAGTCTTTCCACCCGGATCAAAGACTAATCGCACGAAACCACCTAAAGAAAGGTTAGTACACGCCAAAGAAAGAGTAAAAGAATGAAAAACAAACTCAAAATAATGAAAAGAAACCTTTGAAGACATTTTCCATCAAGAATAAAGAAACACTAATATATCAAAATTCTTTAAATAAAAAACACTAGATAGAGAAAATCTAGGTTTATCAAAACAAGATGTAGAAATCAAAGAACTAGAAACATAAGAATTTTTTGAATCAAAAGAAAATTTTCTACCTAACTAAAGAAAATTTTCTACCTAACTAACGCCTAAGGTAGAAAGAAAAAGTAAACATACATTTTGAAACATTAAAATAAAAAAGGAAATGAACATTTATAAGAAAAAGAACTTAAAACATAAAAATGAAATCCAAAAGAAATTTTCCTACTAAAATCACGTTTAAGATGAAAAGGAAAACAATAATTGGAATTAAAATATGAAAAATGTATAAAGGTAGAAAATGACCTAACATCACCAAAACAAAAATTAAAACAAGCAAGATTAGGTCTAACACAAAAAAAACATAAACAAATGTCTATACAATAATTAAAAGACTTATTTTTACATAAATTTGCAACCTCACTCTTTATTATAACACCATCATCAAAAGAATTAAGAGTTAAGTTAGCTTCTTTGCTAGCCTCCTCCATTGAAAACCATTCTTCATAACCTTGCAAAAGAAACATGAAAGCACTATACAAAAGATTATAAACTTAGTGTAATACATCCCTTTGAACAAAAATATGGTTGTGGCCTTTTGGGAAGAATCGCTCTCATCACTTTCTTTTTCACAGCCTTTTGGGAAGAATAGTTCTCATCATTTTCTTTTTCACAAAGATTTTCCTTTTTCTCACCTTCTCCTTTTGCATGCACATCTTTTGGGTTTGGTGCATTTTCTCTAAGCTTTCATTTTACCTTTCCAGGCTCATATCTCTCTATTATTTTCACACAACTCTCCTTTTGTTATGCAATAATTATTTCTTTTTCACTCTCATGTGTACTATCTCTTTCTCTTTTTATTTTATTTTCTTTTTTACCATAATCTTTACTTACAATAAGTACATCATCATGTATAAGATTTATAATTTGAACATTAGAACAAACTCCTAATGGTGGTATCTCATCTTTATGTAAAGAAGAAGTTTGAATGTCACTTATACTTTTAGGAATACAAATTTCATCTTTAATGGTAGCCTTTGGATTGGCTTGTGTCATGGCTAAAAATCTCATAATCAATGATTGACTTTGGATTGGCTTATGTCATGCCTCTCTCCTCTTAGTGGCATTTTTTGTTACCCTTAGAGCAAAAGATATCCTCAAAGGATTTTAACACAAACCTTTTATGCATGACTTGTTTTACTTCTTGCCAAGTAGAAATAAGGTCCTCTCCAAAATCCTTTTAGTTAATCGCACTTAATCCTACCAAAACAAGGCATCATCTTTGAATTATAAAATAGTAATTTGTACCCTAGTTTCTGCAGAACAATTGTGGAATTTGAACATGAACTTCACCTCTTTTTCCTTTGTTAAGTGCTCTTCAGGACCACCTTTTTTATAAAATTTTGTGATGTTTGGCTTAGTGTTGTTATATCTTGTTAGTCATTAAAGACTTTGCCTTTTTTTCCTTCCAACCTATCATTGAAAAACAATAAACAAGAAAATAAATAGAAACCTCACAACACTCCCTCATATGTTTCCACTAAAAAAGATGGCACTCTTCTCATGTTTCACACAATTATGGTTTCTTCCCTTTTATGATCTTACATGCTCTTGTCGTTTACGTCTCTTGGTTCTTTTCTTTAAGTTCCTTTGGAACTAAAGTTACTAGTGTCAAACAAATTCTTAATTACTTAACAAACAAGCAATTCCAAACTTACAATCACTTTAGATAACAAAGAATATGAATTAAAAACCAATAGAAAGAAGAAATTAGTTAGAAATCAAGTCTAATTCACAATTTGAGGAAGAAGTAGAAAGAAATCAAATTTTAGAAAGCTTGAATGAACCAAAATGGATAGGAAATTTGGTGCTAAAGTCAAATCCAAAATTTTCAACCAATTCAAAATCTTTTGCCATTACCTTTTTTATTTCTTTCTTTCTTTTCTTTATCTTTTATTTTTATTTTTATTTTTTCTTTTTGTTTTGACATCCTTTCTTCTTTTTTTAGATGTCTTTTTTTTTTATTTGGAAGCTAAATTACAAACTAGAACACAAAAGAACCAATAAAAACAACAACTAGACCGAATTGAAGTGAGTAGGAGCAATTTTGTAATTTCAACATTTTCCTAGAATTTGGCTGATACATTTCAGCCCTAGACACACAAGGAACACCAAAGAATTGATTAGATGTAAAAAAAAGAAATGAATTTGAATAAGAAATAATGAGGAAATTATAAGAAATAAGCTAAAATTCAAGTTTTCTTAATTTAAAGTGTTGGCCCTAGGCACCAAGAAGGGGGGTTGAATTGGTGTTTAAAAAAAATTAAAATGAGGATAAGGAAGAGTATAAAAGAAGACACAAAGATTTATAGTGGTTCGGGAATAAATCAACCCTATGTCCACTCCTCAATTCCCTGCAATTGGGTGTTTCACTTACTCAAAATTGTGTTTTCAAGCTCACACCTAACTTTTACACTTTGTGTTTTCAAAGCTCACTCAAAATGGTGTTTCCAAGCTCACACCTAACTTTTACACTTTGTGTTTTTAAAGCTCACACAACAACCTTTCTCACAAGTGTTTTCTAAGGCTAACACTAAAACCTTTCTCAAGTATTTTCACAGGCTCACACCAAAACCTTTCTCAAGTGTTTTTACAGGCTCACACTGAAACCTATTACAATTGGTGTTTATGCTCACACCAACCAATCACTTAAAGAATAGAAAGAATGAGTAGCAAATTTGCAAAAGTTTTGTTACAAGTTAATGAATTCTCTTGCATTTATATCTGTTTGGTGGAGTGTTTATAGCTCATACCCACCAAAGAGACGTTGCACTATGAAGCTTATTAAATCTCCAAATCATGCTAGGCAGATTCTGCATTAATTGCATGATAGGCAAGAATTACGGTCGCTACTGAAGATTCATGGTCACGACATTCCAATTGTCATATGGGAGCTAAAAATTGTGATGAAAAACATCATTTGTGTCTAACGACTAGTTCACGTGTCATCTTCTCATTGGTCTATCAGAAAAATATAGTTGTTGCTTTCTAACTGCACATAAAAGTCACAGTCGCGATTTTTCTTTATGTTGGGCATGACTTAGAATGTGAATTCTTCTGTTTGAAGGAGAATCTTCATCTTCATGAATGGCGGTCGCTACCCATGATGTCGCCCTTGCAAATTTTGTTCTTCAACAGATACATGGGACACTTCGCACGTTGTGGTTATCGACTTGGTTCCTTATTCAATCATTATGAAATTCGCGATTGCGATTGAGACACAGCACTAACCATGAATTTATCTGTGACTTTGACACTCTTATCTTTGGATGACTCATGGCAGTGATGATGCCTGCGAATTCTTCTGGCCTAGTTTCACCCTGTTTTTGAGCTAAGTCGCAGTCATGAATTAGAAGTCACTGACCGCGAATTTGGATGAACTTTGCCTTCTTGAAGATTATGAACTCCATCCAACTATCATTTGAAAAACTAACTTAAATTTGCAAAACAAGACTTAATTGAAACATTAGGATTGATCAATCTCCTTTATCAAGATCAGAAAAGGTCCAAGACTTAGGATTAACCATCCTAGTCCAACATAAAAAAATTTTTATAAACTCCCATAAGTTAAGGAATTTCATAAGGGAATCACTTCCAATCTGAAATTGAAGAAACAAAAATGATTAATCAATGAAGAAAAATGAATTTGGATGAAAAACAATGAAGAAAATTAAATGGAAAAAAAAAAAGAACCAATCAAATTACAAGTTCTCCCTAAATTTTAGAAAATTTTGTAAAGTTTCTAAATTTTAGGGATTTTCTTGAAGAAATCTATTCTAATTTGAAATTAAACACAAAAGAAAGGTTAATCCATAAATAAAATGGATTGGAATGCAAAGAAACAAAAAAAATCCAACTATAACAAGGAAAATAAGCTTATTTCGCAAAGTTCCTTAATTTAAGAAAATTTTGCAAAACATGCAATTCTAATTTGATTTCAATGATTAAATTATGATTATTGATGATGAAACAAACTAATTTGATGATAGAAACATAAAGGAAATATATTAGAACATAATAGAGCTGTTAAACCTAAACTAGATTCAAAAGGCACAAAAATCTCAATTTAAGCTTTTTTTTTTGTGATTTTTGATGATGCAAAATAACTTGGAACTATAATTAATAATGAAATAACACTTAACTATGTTGAAAAAAATAAAATTAATGCAAGAAAATGAAGAAAACAAATTAGAAGAAGAGAAGAATAAGAGGTTGATTTAATGATCACACAAGAACAAGATGCAAAACACAATGAATATGAACACAAAGGATACTTACTTGATAATTGAAACCTTAGTCTTTAATACCAAAGGGTACGTGCAAGGGTGGTTTATTTCCCTAACTTGTATGGTTGAATTAAATTGCCCAAGATTGTTTTAAGAATCAAGTTTTAAGAACTTCAAATCCCAACTAAACCTTTAGAAAATTTGTTTATAGAAGCCTAAGTTACAAATATTTAAAGATTGTTAGTTTTAACCCTAGATTAGCAAAAGCCAATTTAATCCTAGAATTAACTAGTTTGCAAAGTTATTAAAAAATTCACCTAACAATTTCATCAAGTTCTTTCAAGAACTTAGGAAAGAGAACTAAATCTCATAGCAATATGCTAAGAAAAAGAATAATCATCAATTATCTATTATGTTTGGCTGAATGGGTAGGCTATATATAACTTTGCGTGTTTGAAACCCTAATTGAGAAAAGAAAAAGCAAAACCTTAGAAAATACTATGACAAATTTGGTCATAAGGAGTTAGCCACCTAAAAACGTGTTGAACATTACTTTCCTAATGAGATAAGCAAGAAAAATTAGACTTGTGATTGGCTAATATAAGTATTCCTAAACTAAAAAGGTTTTCTTAAGTTGCTTATAAGCAAAAAAGACTAACAAGGAAATTGTAATCCAAAAAGGAGAAGAGGAATTTAGCCAATAGGAAGCATTCTTGAAGAGTCTTGAAAATCTTAGAAAATCTTGGAAGGATCTTAGAGAATCTTCCAAATCTTGAAAGGACCTTGAAGAATATTGCAAATCTTGAAAAATTCTTAAAGTTCGTCTGTCAAATATAGATTGGCCCAAATTTGGAACATGTTTTGGCTTAAGATAAGATTTCTCATGTTGTTGGAACTTATGTTAAGACAAGACAAGCTTATGTTAAGATAAGACAACCTTATCTAGCTTATCCATTTATGTCTTGTTCATACTAGTTTGTGTTCTCAAAAACTGAATTTGTAAGAGCTTCCTCCAAAGTTAAAATTTTGCCCTCCTTATCATCTAAGACACATATGTAAAGAGGTCAAATGGGTTGATGAGTCATGTTCATGTAGTGTCGACCTGCTCAGGAGACATGATGATAGTTAATATGAGTACAATCCATTTAATAATTGTGTCACATTATCTCAACCTTGATATGATGCAAAATTTAAATAGATTAGACAAATATAACGCATATAATCTGTTTACTTAATTGGATTATATATGAGTCACAACACCTGACACAACTTGTTTAACCTATATAAATTTATAACCTAAAAAGAATTATGCTTTTACTCAAATCAAGTGAAATATTATCCATAATCATATATTTTTAAAGATTCAAAGCAAATATTAATACAAAGAAAGTCTAAATAAAGATTAATACAATACCCATGTTCAAATATTCTTACAGACAAATACAAACACAAAAAAGTTTTAAATAAATATTATCTAAAATTTTCTCAATAAATATAAATACATAAAAAGTCTATGTATTTTATATAAATGACCATTTTAACCTTGACATTACGTATAAATTATGTAGATTATAAATAAGTTATGTCAGATTAACATGATATATAAAATTAAATGAATTACAATGGATTTATATGTCAACCCATTGCACGATCTATTTCAAGCCATATCATAAATGAGTCAATTCATTTATGACACAAACCACTAAAACTCAACCTTAACACATTAATTGTACATATTTCACGAATCGTGTTTGCGTATCATTAGGCTTAATTTGTGCATAGATATTTGATAATATTTAGGCTTAAATTGATGATAATCTATGTTTACAATAATTTCTTTTATGTTAAATTGTATTATTCCTCACAATTGGATGTTTTCTATGTGTTTTAGCAAGTTTAGAGTGGAGTATGACTGAATTAAGCATGGATAATAACTTCAGGGACCAAGCTAGATATTTAGATGTATGAAGGAACAAAGAAGTTCCCACACCTGCGACTGAAGTCGTAAGCCATGACCTTAAGGAGTCCTCTTGGCTATTGCGTCGCAACTAAAGTCACAGGCTGCAACTTAGGTGCATTGAGACCTATCTTTTAACTTATATTTTAGCTTTTATAAGGAGTATTTTAAGGAAACTTTTAAGGCTTCTTAAAAAAAAGGTTAGGAAGAGTAAAAAGAAAAGTTTTAAGAGAACAAAACAAAGGAGAAATATGTTTTAACTCTAGATCAAGTGGAAAAGTTCAAAAGATTCATTAGATCAAGTAAGAAGAACTAGAAAAGATCTATCAAGATCATTAAGAGATTTCATCCTTCCTTCTTTTATTTCTTATTTTATTTATTAATATGATGCTTTTGCTTTTAGATTTGGCTTGTTTTGTTGGTTTGTTAAGCTAGATCTTTTGAACTAAGACATTGATAAAGCCATGGATAATGATTGATTGAATTGAGATTTCAATGACTATTTTGGGATTTTGTTCTTTCGTAAGTAAATGGTTCTTGATCTTAGTATTTGTGATTGCTTGATCACCAATTATATCTCTTATGTTTCATTTATAAATGGAGAGATTATAAACTAAATAGACCTAGAATCAATTCCCTTAGATTACTTAACGAGTAAAGATACCTACTTAACCTATTGCTATCACTTAAAGGATTGTTTGAGTTCATGAAGTAACACATTCATAGTTCAGATCGAGAGATGGATCTGGTGGAATGGTTGCATATTAAGTGACATCTTAAAAGAGAGCATTAACAACTTGAGAGACAATCGATAGTTGTCATTCTTAATCTAACATATCATTGAATGATTAATAATTTCATGATTTTCCATTGATGAGATCAAGTGCCCTAGGTATTTTATTATAAGTTTTTCTTTCTTAATTGCTTGTGTCTGTTTATCACTCAATTATGAGTTTTATTTATTTTTATTATACTAGTAGTTTAGATCTCATCTTTAATATTCGATTTTCCAATAAAAATAGAATCATCACATTCAAACATTTAAAATAGAATCATCACATTTATTGTCCTTGTCTCTGTAGGACAATATCTGCATACACCCTTATGTATTGTATTACTTTGATCACCATCTTCTTGCAATTAATTACAATGTGGTTTAACAAATAATTTGAAAGAGAAAAATAAGTGGATAGCTTGAATTTATTGATTGATTTAGAACCATAATACATGATTTGTTTACAAATTGAATGACTTTAAAGAAATTAACGTTGTTTTCAAGGACACAATGTTATAATATTAGAAGCTTTGATTCATTTTTTAATTTGAAATTTTTCTTTGTATTTACTTTGTGTTTCTTATTCTTTATTTCTTGCATATAATTAGAACTTTATGATATGGATACGCTCAAGGAATTATAAGCTCAATTACCTATCCTTACCAGGCAAATAAATTTCATGACTTATAATGTCGTTTCTTCTTTTTTCTCATAGGTGGTATGCAAATTGTATGGGGAGATTGGTCATATAAGCATAGCTTACAAATGGCAAATTCTTTTGTATATGATCAAGTAAGTTATATGGGAAATTTCAATCAACAACCCAATGATCCTTATTATAATACCTATAACATTGGTTAGCAAAACTACCCCAACATTTCTTAGTCTAATGATAATTATTTAAACCCCAACCTTCAAGTTCCCCCTATTTTTAATCAACCATTATCCTTCCAACCTCAAGAGAAAAGTTTAACCTAGAAAGCCAATTAGAGTAATACATCAATAAATTCGATGCTAAGTTTATAACAACAAGATGAGATGAAAAAAGATTAGATGCAAATCTAGAAAGTTATACTTCTTCCTCCTTCTATAATCTTAAGATTCAAATGGGAGCAATGGACAATGATTTAAACTTTAAATCTCATGAGACCTTACTTAACACCTTTGAACCAATCTTATAGAGCAAGCCAAGGAAATTACATTAAAAAGCGACAAGAAGATCAACTCAAAGATAGAAGACGATGGGGATAGAGAGAATAATGAAGATGAAAAGCTTATTGAGAAAGGAAAACCAAAAGGAAATACATAAGACACCATAAAGTAGCCCATAAAGGAGGATAAATGCTTAAACATTAATGAAAAAGAAAGACTATATATATGAAGATTGTCAATAAAAAAGAGGCAATTTTGTGCTTGAAAAGTCTAAGTCGGTAAGAGAAGATGAGGGTTTTATTATCAAGAAAGGCAAGCTAAGTAATCTTTTTCTTTTTGAAATTCATGATACTAACCAATCCTCTCTCTCCCTTGTTGATGAATTGGACTACAATGAGGTTATCAAAGCACCTCTTTATCTTTTGCATTCTTATGAATTGAAGCTATATCCATTACCTTTTCTTTATGATTATGCACATTTAGGAGAGCAAAATGCCTTTTATGTTCTAATCTTTGATGAATTAACCCAAGAACAAGAAAATAGGTCTAGAAAAAGGAAGAGATATGTGGATTGGGCCATAATTGATTTAAGGGTTTTATTATAATGCATTATTTGTATTAGTCCAATGCACTACTTGTATCTAATATTAATGAAGGACAATCACAAACCCAAGGTAAAACTTAAGTGAGGCCAACTCTAAAGGTCATCCTATAAGACCTTAAAATAGCACTCTTGGGAGACAACCAGTTTTATCTTTTCTTTGGAAATTTAGGAACTTCTATTTGCTTTGTTAGTTTTTATTTTAACTCTTGAATAAAGTTTACCATTTTGATTGAGATTGTTATGGAGAAGATAAGGAGAAAATAAGAATGACTAAAGTAATTTAGCTTCGTTAATTATGTTTAATTAGATTTTCTTTTGCATTTTCTCATTTTCTTTTAGTTGGTTATGTTTTGCTTTTCTTTTTATCTTGAATTGGCAACTTGATCTTTCTTGTTTTCTTAAGAGTTTAAGAGAATATAAGCTAAAGATATGAAGAGATTTGGATACAATCAACCTTCCACTAAGATGAGATAGGAGTATTTCTTTCTATACCACCTCTTTTATCTTTTGTGTTTTAGAATGCATGTCATTGAGGAAAATGACATATTTAAGTATGGGGGGAAGGACTGTGATCTTATGCTTGAATCTATATTATGCTTGCACCCTTACATAAGGCTTAAGTAGACCAAATTTTTTTATAATTTTTACAAAAGATATGTAGCTTAGTTAAGCTTTCTTTGGCAATCATTATGAGTTATTATGAAAGAGATGTCATTCTTAGGATGATTTTGAGATAAATGAAATTTGAGTTAGCTGCTAAATTAAGGAGTTTAACTTATAAGTTTAGGATAGCTATGATTCAATGAGATTGTGTTTTGCATATATGTTGAAACAAGCAAATTGGCTAGCTATGAACATACATAATCATATGTGCCTAAATGGAAAAAGAATTGCTACTGTGCTTTATTAATTAGCAATGATGAAGTCATTTAAGAGATATGATTTAGGAATGATCAAAATAAATGAAAAAGAAATAAAAATATCCATTATGTTGTTTTCGCTATTACCCTTAGTAACCGAGAGTCTTCATGACCAATATCGATTTTCATGTAAAATGGCAAATTAAAAGTATGAGTATGCAAAGCATTTCGAGTGAAGTTATATATTGAGTAATCAGGTGCATTTATCACCAATGTTTGTATTTGCGTAAAAAGACATATAAACTCTTTGAAAAAAAAATGTGCATATATAATGGAGAAATAATGTGCTTAAAATAAGAAGAGATGAATCCTAATGATCTTATGTGCTTAAAATTATTCTTCTCATTGTTAATTAATGAAGGCAATAGTGACCTAACTTGTTTTATATCATAATTATGCCTATTGATGGTTTAACTAAAGAATTATTGAGATGTATATGTAAAAATACAATTTTTTTGTTTCTAATTGATCATGAATGAGTGAGTTTACTTTCAAGGTAGTAATCTAACCAAAGTTCATTTGATTGAATGATTTCTTATTTGGTATATCTTTTGTGGTACTTAAGTGATTACTATTGTAAGAATGATAAAGCTATACATGTTTTGTAAAAATTATGAAGGTCTTAGCTATTTACTCTTTGTTACTTAAGGATAAGTAATGATTCAAGTGTAGGGGTATTTTTTAAGGTTAATTTGTTCAAATATATTTGGTAAGATTTAAGTTTAAATTGATGTTAATACATGTTTAAATTACGTTATTTTGAGTTAAATTGTATTGTTCCCCACATTTGGATGTTTTCTATGTGTGAGGGAATTAGGACC
The DNA here is from genome assembly GCA_949677035.1 of Omphalea diandra. Taxonomy (NCBI): domain Eukaryota; kingdom Viridiplantae; phylum Streptophyta; class Magnoliopsida; order Malpighiales; family Euphorbiaceae; genus Omphalea; species Omphalea diandra. The sequence continues at coordinate 20,406 of CATIWR010445537.1, read as the reverse complement.
GAATTGAGCATGGATAATAACTTTAAGGACCAAGATGGACATTTGTACACATGAAAGAATGAAGCTGTTACTGCATATGCTACCAAAGTCATAGGCCACAACCCCAGGAAGTCCTATTGGTTGTCACGCTCGTAACTAAAGTCGTGGGCTATGACCTGGGCGTATCGAGACCTATCTTTTAGACTATATTTTAGCCCTTTTTTAGAATTATTTAAAGGAAACTTCTAAGGTTTCTTAAAAAAAGAGGTTAGAAAAAGCAAAAATAAGAGTTTTTAGAGAACTTCTCTTATTTAAACTTCTCTTATTTCTTATTTCCTTTATTAAGATGATGCTTTTGCTTTTTGATTTGGCTTGTTTTGTTAGTTTGTTAGGCTAGATCTTTTGATTTAGGACCTTGATGTAGCTATGAATAATGATTGATTGAATTGAGATTTCAATGACTTTGTTAGGATTTTATTCTTTTGCAAGTAAATATTTTTTAATCTTAATGTTTATGATTACTTGATCACTAATTACATATCTTATATTTCATTTACAGATTGAGAGATTATAAATTAAAATAGACCTAAAATAATTTCATATAGGTTACTTAACGAGTTGAGATACCATTTGACCTATTGCTATCACCTAAAGGATTGCTTGAGATGATGAAGTAACCCATTCCTAGTTCCCATTGAGAGATGGATCTAGAGGAATGGTTACATATTAAGTGACATCCCGAAAGAGAACCTTAATAATTGGAGAGAAAATTGATAGTTATAATTCTTAATCCAACATATCATTGAATGATTAATTATTTCATGATTTTTCATTAGTGAGATCAAATGTCCTAGGTATTATTATAATGTTTTCTTTCTCAATTACTTGTGTCTTTTTATCACTTGATTGCTAGTTTAGTTTATTTTTATTATATTAGTAGTTTAGATATAATATTTAATATTTAGCTTCTAGATAAAAATAGAATCATTACATTGCAGTACTTATTGCCCTTGTCTTTGTGGGACAGTATCCGCGCACACCTTTTCACATTGTATTACTTTGATCACCATTCTTTTGTGGTTGATTGAAATGTGGTTTAAAGAATAATTTGAAAGAGAAAAGATAAATGGATAAGTTAAATTTATTAATTGATTTGGAACCATTTTGTACGATTTGATTACATATCAGACGACTTCAAAGACATGTCATAAGCCATTTTCACATCCTTACACATTTGCAACACAAAATGCTCACACTCGCATGTTTAGAGGTCAAAGATTAGATATGCCTTTATTAAAAAGTCTCTAAAACCAAGGCCTAATATTAATGCACATATCTCTCTAATTCCTAAGTCCTAGCCTATAAGAAAGTCATCTCATGACCTCTCCATCAATGGACTTTAAAAAAAAATTCATATGGAAATGCTTTTATTATGGAAATTTCGATCATAAAGCATTTTTTTACTATGAAAGGATAGCCTCTATGGACCCAAAAGAAAATAGGTATTAAAGAAAGCTTAATTTGCAGATTAAGACTCTTTTACCCAACACTTAAAATAAGGAGAAGAAATTTATTTTAAACAAGGGATAAAAGCTTCAAATAAAAATTAGCATCAAGCCATATCTAAAGTGTAATGTATCCCTAAAGGGAATTCTTATGCACTTTATCTTTGGACAAAATTCTTAACATATGCAACTTTTATTTTGACTTTGCACTTTTTTCTTGATAAGCTTTGATTTGTATTTTTGGATTTTTTAAGTATATCCTTTTTTATCCCAAGATTTGAGAGAGATATATTTAGATAAGAGAATACTTTTTGAACTTGTTTAAAAATGCAATGAGATAAAGGGAGATTTTTGTAGCCTTTATTTGTATTTTGAAATATTTTATAGCTTAGAATTTATAACAATTAGTATCTTTTATTATTTGTAGTTTTGAAAGTTTGCGGGGCCAACGTTTTGATTTAACAATTGATATCCTTTGTTTAGGATTTCAATAATAAGTATCCTTGAATATTTGTAGTTTAGGATTGTTCTTAAATCAACAATTAGTATCTTTTTGACTGTGCAATTTCGAATTTGTATTTTAATAATTGGAATTATATGAAATGTCCATAAATTCCTTTTTAATTGATATCCTCTAATACTTTGTAACGTAAATTTTATGAAAATACATCTCTTGAAAAATAAAAATGAAAATTTGCTTACAAGGGAGAAATGTTTTCTTTTATTTATTGTTCTTTTTTACTACCTTTTTGTCATAATGACAAAATGGATAAATATTGATAAAATACCTTTTTATTTTATCAAGTATCTTAGAATTATCATTATTCCAAAGGGGAGATTGTTAGGGAGATAATTAACCTTGGGTTACTCCTTTGTATAAGTATTTTGAATGATCCCAAAACTAAGAGAAGTTCTAACTTTATGATTGACTTTTTGTGTTTATACCAAAAAAAAAAAAAAAAAAAGATAAAGGCACACCTTAAAGATAATAGTTTGGAAGACATGCCAAAACTATAGGAGAAGGATGCTTGAAGAATTACCTACCTAAGTATATGGACATTTATTTGACTCTTTATATGTTTTTAAAGATGGAAGCAAAACATCTCAAATCGGCAAAACTTAAGGATACTGAAGTTATTTGGCGTAAAACAAAAATGAGAAGAGACCAAAGCTCTAATGACCGTGGAGAAAAACTAAAGTATGGAAGGAAAACAATAAGCGTTGAAGTTGAACAACAAGTATGAGCGAAGTCTTACCTTCTTTTTTTTTTTTTTATCATAAATGAAGTTGACTCTAGTTATCATGGAGAAGATTATAATAGGCATTGAAGAAATTCAACGAACATTTAAAATCTTTTGGGAAGTACCTTAATCTACATGTATAAGCCAATGATGGTGGATGGATATGCCAATGAAAATGGAGGTAATTCAACAATTATGAAAGAAAATTTTGATGAGATGTTTTTAATAATCTCAAATGGCATCGCAAAAGCTCAATAGACATTAAAAAAAGAATGTTGGAAATTCAATGATTGTAGAAAAGATTCAATAGGCATTGAAATGTATAACGGTTGATTTTTTCTAAAAGTTGCCTAATTGCTTAATCTATCTCTACTAGCTAGTTTTTGGGTTTTCATATAAAAGGATGCTTATTTGAAGATTGGAAGAGAATAAGAGCATCTTGTAAAAACTTATATTATATTATGCAAATATTCTTAGCATTGCTTTTTATATTTTGAAGTAGAGAAAATTTTGTGAATTTAAAACTAACTTCAAGTTAGTAAGAGTATTTCGTTGTACACTAATTGTATTTGTTGTCTATCTAAAGATTTAGACATTTGTTTAGGATCTCTCTCTTGCTAAACGGTTAAGATTTGGCATAACTCAATAATTGCTAAAGACATGGCCCTAGACCTAGTGGATTTGAGGAAAAAGATCCATTTATGACCCAAACTAGTTTGGGGTTAAGGCTCAGTGTAGTTGAGTTCAGTTCATTTTACTGGATCAGAGAGCGGTGGGTTTGTCCAATTGGCAAATGATTGGAAGGGAATGGCTACTTAATTGGAAAAGGGTGTCAGTAGCATTTAGCAAGGGATGCTTTTTCAAGTTGTTTATAAATGACGTATTATTATTGCATTCTAAAAGACGCTTTTATTTGTTTATAAATGACGTATTATTATTGCATTCTAAAAGACGCTTTTATTCTTGTAGGCATTTGACTATGGGCTTATTCCTGGAATGGCTATAAGTGCATTAGAACAGTAAGATCTCACCTTTGCTGAAGTTTTCTTCTTACTGCTTTCCAGGGTGAAAATTCTCACCTTTGACTTACTGTACATTACATGGCTGAATTTCTACTTTGCAGCTACATACTGAAAGGAAAGTCTCCCTTCACACTAAAACATGGGAAGCCTGATCATGAAGCAACGGATGTGAGTATGCACTGTTTGTGAAATAATGTGTTTGAAGTATTGTAATAAAGAAGCTTTTTTATTTCTTCAACAACAAATTAGTTAGAGATACGAGATTAGTTTTATCTTTGAAGAGATGTTCGTTTGTTTAACAAGAAATAATGAATAGGAAAGTTATACTGTGTTTAGTTTATTTCTTAGCATCACTTTTTCTGCAGTTTTGTCGTGGGATTGATGTACTATATATTGAAATTCTTTTGAGAAAAAAAAAATGCTTTCGTTTTCAAATGAATGCTGAGTTGTACACCTGTGGATTTGCAGGCTGCTCAATTGCATTCTCCAATTGAATATCCAGAGCCAGATGGTGTTCTCTCTTTTTATGTGCCAACTTCTTTGCACAGGTTTGCAAGCATAAACATTTCCCTTTATAATTCATGTGTATTTTAACAGAATTATGTGGGAAACCTTCTCACTCCAACCCATAATTGATAAAAAGATTAGGATGAATGTGCAATTATATTTGATTTTCCTTGGAGTTTAGCTTAAGTTTGTCATAGTTGCGAGAATGACACCAAAATAATTTGCAAAATGTTAGATCTGCTTTTTATTGATTAAAGGAATAAAATGTCATAATAATATGACCTTCAGTCATGACTTGCCTCAATCAAGACATTCTAGCTTTTCTTTTCCCTCTTTATCTCTCTCTCCTTTCTCTTTTGTCCCTTCCTGTTGACGGCCAAGGGGCCAAATTTGGAGAGCTTGAACAACCATACTTATTCAGCACTTAAACATCGTTTGTAATCTTTAAAAATAAGCAGCCTCCCTCCACAACTCCTTTTCTTGTTGTGATTCAATGACACGTTGGACATGCATTTACGTTATCTGCATCTTTCATGCTTCTGTGAGAGCAATTATATGCTTTATTTTGATTATTTAGGAGCAATACAAACCATGAACACGATCAGCCAGCTCATCTTTGTTTGAGGGACCCCAAGATTCCTGAGCTAGTAAATTTGCCTGAATATGCTGGACCAGAGTCAAGATATTGTCCTGCTCGTGTATACGAGTAATGCGCATTTACTATGGCTTGTGCCTTAAGGTTGTCTCGTACAAATTAATCATTCTGATGTTTCATGTTGGTGAAATGCAGGTATGTCTTGGACGAAAATGGTCAACTGAAGTTACAGATAAATGCTCAGAATTGCCTACATTGCAAGGTATTTTTTAGATCCTCTTTACTACTTGGAAACATCTTGAATATGTATGTAACTAAATTGACTCAATTCATAACATTGAAAAGGAACTTGCAATAAAGAAGAGTCTTCCTGCACTTGTGAGATTCATAATTCAATCTTCCAATCTCTGTTACCTTTCTTTCCTTTACTGACTGTGCTTGAATGTTATTTCAGGCATGTGATATTAAGGACCCAAAGCAAAACATTGAGTGGACAGTGCCAGAGGGAGGAGGTGGCCCTGGCTACTCCGTCATGTAATGTAGATATAGTACTTACCGTACCATCAACTGATGCTGTCAATAACTTTCAGAGATGAAGTCAAAACTCAAAAATAAAAACATGGATGTTTTTCCAGCAACGTTGTCCAGCCTGCTGGTTACAAGCGAAATTAAAACGGGGATAGAAAATCTTTACACGAATAAAAGCCCAAATTTCTATAATTGGTGAATTTAAAAAATTGTATTTAAATTTCTACAAACTCATGGAAAATTTTTCTTCTTTTTTTTTTGGGGGGGGGGGAATTGGCGTATGTGGTTTGAACAGTTCATTGTTAGTAGGGGTTTGTCTGTTACGCTTGTAAGTCCATGGGGATTGTATTTCCCAGAACTTGCATGTGGCAAATGAAGCAAAAGTCCCAAATGGAACTTTACCATGAAGCCAAAGCATTTATCTTATTCGGGACTTACGAATTTACCTGTCCTACTGATGTGTTTACGAATTTACATATGATCAAATTACATTAATGAGGTTAGGAAATCTACTTGCAGTCAAGAAGAAACGGTGGTCTACTGATGTATTTTTAGGCCATCAAATAGTACATTTTAGGGAGATTACCCAGGTAGTGTTTGTCCCTCTCCTTATATTCCTGTACATATCCTTTTTTTTTTTTTTTCTTTAGGCAATCGATTGCGGCTATATCTGTTGATGGCCCACTATAACATTGAAAATTAGCTGCTTTTCTTCAAGATCATATCCAGATATTCAAATTTAGCTAATGATTGGTGGCTCTTCTTGTCCTGTGTTTGCCATTCATTTTTGGAGGGCTTGTAATTACAATGCTAGGTAAGTGGAAAGGGGAGACATCTTAACGTTCTCTTTTTTGTATTGTAGGTGTGCTTGGTGTGTCGATTTTCAAATGTCCCTGACTATTCACGGAGTTTGTTCATCAAATAAGGGATTGCATCAGTTATCAGATGAATAGACTTCGCTTTACTAACCTTCTCTTCCCAAAAAACTGATTCTCAACATATTTTTCTAAATATACACTTATAACTATCTGTTTTAAACAGTTTCATCAAATCCTGAAAAATCAGTAATAAATCTGAGAAAAAAATGCTAAAGTTCATTTACAATTTTAATGGGTTAAAATCAACAAAACACATTTCAAATCAATTTTCATTCACTATTTTTTATCAATGTCATAAAAAAAAAACAAAACTTCACCCTTTTTCTTTCAACTACACTTGAAACTCATTGAATATTATTGCAGATCTGTTTTAGAGATAAAAAAAGTTATTCATTATATATGTTTCTCATTTTAAAAATAGATTTAATATGATTTTGAATACTTGTTTTATTGTTTAGAATAAAAAAAATTCATGAGTTTTGATATATTGTGGATAAAAAATAGTTAAAAATGAATATATTTGAACTCAAAATCAATAATAAAAGAGAGAAAAAATCGAGTTGTTAGAGGTTAAGATAATGTTTGCATTTGGTTCTTCTTACACTGTAAAATGTTTACAAATAGGTTATTACTAATTTATTTTTTTTATTATTGGTGATTCTTTTTACACCATAAAATATTTACAAATAGTTTATTATTGGTTTATCACTGATTTACAAATTGTTTATTTTTTTGTTTACTTTTGAGACAACATTTATATTTAGTTCTTCTTACATTGTAAAATATTTATAAATGATTTATTACTAGTTTATTTTAGTTTATAAATATTTTTTTATAACAACATTACGGAATATATATTTATACACAACAAAATATTTATTTTATCTTATTTACTTTTATTTTAGGTTTACTAGTTCAAAATTTTAAACTTAAATATAGATAATAGTTTGTAGAAAAATTTTTATTTTAAGTTTATTTTAGGTTTACTTTTAGTTTATGCAATTATCGATAAACAAAAAAAAGAAAAAAAAAATAATTAGAGCGTAAATATCATCTTCAATATCTAACAAATACGATTTTTTCTCTTTTCATAATTGATTTTTAGTTCAAAAATATTCATTTGTTAACTTTTTTTTATCTAAAATATATAAAAACTCATGATTTTTTTATTTTCAACAGCAATATCAACAAAAACAGCTATTAACTCTTAGAAAACAAAAACAAAAATCCACATGCATATCTATTTTCTTACTAATTTTTAGAGAGAAAAAGAGAAAGTGAGTTTTTTAGTGTCTTCATCTTTTTATTTTTCTTCTTCATTTTTTTTAAAGAATGAGTGAAAAAAATATAGAATATATCATATTCTTCTTCTTCGTTCATTCTTTTCTTTTTCATAATTTGGCATAATTGCAGTACTAATACTACTTATGTTTATGTGATAGTGGTTAAGAAAAAAAAAATTAAACACAGCATAAAAAAGCAAAAAGTAAATAACAATATACTTCAATGTATTTTTATAAAATCAGAGATAAATGTCTTTATAAAAAAAAAATGGACCACGTTATTTTCTCAAAAAAGTAAGCAATGATTCCCACTAGGATATGCGCATTGAGTGAGACAAGCAGGTCTGAGAAAACCCGTAAACTTTTATTTATTTATTTTTTTTCTCCTTTCACAAATCCCCCAAAACCGAACCAAATTTTATTCTGATAGATATTACATCCACAGCTACCAAACTGAAAAACAGGTGGACTGAAAATCCAGCTTACATTTATGTTCAAATCTTTGGTTCTGAGCGCCAATCAGCTAATCCATCCGGCCCTGTTAATTTCAGTGAAAGATACACCGGAATAGCAATATTGTTAGCCCTGCATGTACCTCTAATATCCATAACTTCCTCCTGGACACTACAAATTTCCAACGAATTGCCTCATTGTGGTTTGATCAACTGGAAGTCAGATTCCAAAGAACAACCTTAAGATATTTAAGTTTACGTCCTCAGGGGATAAAAGCAGACATAAAGATCACAACAAAGATGTTACACAAACTATACCATGTAAAATATGACACAATCCAATCTCAAACTAAACTTAGAATATGTAACCGCCTACAATGAATTTTAATATAGATTTTACTACGGCATACTGGGAAAAAAATAAATGAAATGAAAGTTTTGGAGAGAGATGGGGACCATCATAATGGACAACAGAAGGCAACTAGGATTTTACACAAAAGATGGCCCTTGTACAACAAGGCCCCTACTGGCCAAATTCCTTCAGTCATTCGTTGCAGGAGGATTAACATCTGATGCATTATCTTTCTGGGTAGGAGAAGGCATTGTTCCCTTCATCTTCAAATCTCCAACTTGCTGCTGGTGCTGCTGTTCCTGTTGTTGCTGTTGCTGTTGCTGCTGTAGCTGATGGAGTTGATGCTGATGGAATTGATGCTGCTGTTTCTGAGAATGAATCTGGAGTTGTTGAAACTGCTGTGTCGTCAAAAGTGTATGCATCGCATGATTGTTGGGATAGAACTGCTGGCCAGATCCAAAAGAACTATAGTTCATCATGGGTCCACCATTTGGCATAGCTTGACCAGTTAATACCTTCAGATGCTGAATTTCTTCTTTTAATGCATCATTTAATGCTGCGAGAAAAAGAAAATAATATTATTACAAGAAGCAACAAAAGCTGAAAGCAGCGGAATAAAAATTTACATTAATCTGCAAGACAAGAAGCATCTAAAGACTTATTTGTGCTAATGATGGAAAATACAAGTTTATGCAGAACCTGGAGTACACTATCTAAGTTTTGTACATAGACAATTTGCATGCTGTGATACATGTGCAATCCTCATTGCATCAACTAAAGAATGGCCAATGCAAGAAGACCATGCAAAACTTATCAGTTTATTCCTGCATTCAATAGTTCTAAGTGAACCCTCAATCAGCTAATTGCACTTTCAGTCCTACAAGTCGAACAAGCATGTAAAATTCCCAAGTCTGGTTAACTGCTGCTAAACGACACTAAACATCTTTGTTCTACATGTTAGATTTCAGTTAGTTTGAGTTGAGCAGTTTATTTCCATATGTGCTTAATCATGGATAGTTAATCTACTTGCAATATGAAGGTGCTTAGTAGTGATGGAAAGTTTAACAGTTAATCTAAGTGATTCACATTTAAGAATAGATAGGAGAACAGGAAGTCAAGTAGCAATTTATTCAGAAACTGTGTTTCCTTTGTGAGATCGAAGGGTTCTCTTCAATCTTAAATCTATGCCCTTTATTTGTCATTCAATCACATCTAACTGATTCACATTTAAGAATAGATAGGAGAACACGAAGTCAAGTAGCAATTTATTCAGAAACTGTGTTTCCTTTGTGAGATCGAAGGGTTCTTCTTCAATCTTAAATCTATGCCTTTTATTTCTTATTCAATCACCCTATAACTAAGATTCAAATTGTGGGACCACAACATTGTCTACAAACATATCTTGGCAATATCAACAGAGAAAAACTATATTAATCCCAAGGTGAACAAAACAATCAGAACTACTTCAATATCACAAATTAATTCATGATAAGCGAAACGAGGAAAGAAATAAATGGCCCATATAGAAGAATCCATTGATAGTGTCTTTAAGAATAGCCATGCATAACTAGCATGTTACCCATTCATTTTATATATTTCAATGTCTTTATTTGCCCTAATGCAGTAAGCAACTGTTCCTACCATATTACAATGTTATTGCATCCAAATTAACTATACCATCAGCTACTGACAATTGAACAAGTATTAAATACACTAAAAGTAATAATAAACAATATGCATATACCCTGAGTACTCACTGTCAAAAATGAAAAAAATTAAACATAACTATGAATTAACCTCCAAATTCAAAAAAAAAAAAAAAAAAAAAAAGTGCAATTCTAGACCGAGTATGCAATTAGGCATATCTAGTTGTAGTTCTATCATAAATTTAATTGAAAGTTCAGACATAGGGATAACTCCATCTAGACATGAGTCATTATGCCAAGCTGGTTCAGCCCGAAGGAAGGAGGAGAGTTGAGGTAGATTGGCAGCTAGCGAAAAACTTTTGGTGTAATATCCAGAAATTTTACATAAAAAATCATGTTCTATGTAAATTTCCAAGGATTACACCTTGCCACAACTTGAAATATGGACTCAACAAATATTGAGATAAACATTGGGGCATTCCCTACGTGTGACTTACCATATCAGAGCCTGAGTGTAGTGAGAAATAGTGTAGGGCATTCTCTGAGAGCAAAAAGTCAAGTCGACGCCTGAATGTGGCACTAAATGTGTAAAGATTGCCGCATCATATGGGCAAATATGGGTAAAAAAACTAGCCCATAGCAGTAGCAACAATAGTAGTAGTAGTAGTAATGTGAATAGCATAGTTAACAGAGCGAGTCAACACCATTATACAAGGAAAGGAGGTAGAGACAAGAACAAGTAAAGACTCGAATTATGATAGATAAATGGAATATAGATCCCTTACAAGCAAGCTAATGGAGCTAGTGGACGCCATTGAGAGAAGGAAGGTGCACATTGCATATATTCAAGAGACTAAATGGGTGGGAAAGACAAATAAAAAAAATCGGGAAAGAATATAAGTTATGGTATACAAGGAATGAAAGAAAAAAAATGGAGTGGACATTATTATGGATAATTCATAGAGGGATGTTGTGGTATCGATAAGGAGAGCATGCGATAGGATCATTGTAGCTAAGCTAGTTTTAGAAGGTAAAGTGATTGATGCGGTTAGCATATATGCACCACAAGTTGGTCTAAATAATGAGAGCAAACTTGGGAAGTTCATTGGTGTGGAGTTGAATAGTCATGTAGGTCGAGATAGAGGTGGTTTTGATTAAGTACATGGAAATTTTGGCTTTGGGAGTAGAAATGAGGAGAAAAAGCATCCTTAATTTTGCAACGGCTAATGATCTAATTCTGGCTAATACTGTTTTTGTCAAAAAGAAATATCATTTAGTAACCTTTAAAAACGGGTATAACAAAAGCTAGATTGACTTCTTTCTCACAAGGAACTCAAAGAGAGCTTGTGTAACGCTTTAACAGTTATTGATCTTAGATGTCAAATTCAAGGGGTGGCCTAGAAGACCGTCTCAAAACGCCTCTACTAGATCAAATGGTGAGAGTTAAAAGGGGAGAAGCGTGAACATTTTATGAATGAATTGCAAAATATGGAAGCATGCAATCTAAATGAGGAATCAAATGATACGTGGGTAGACATGAGTAAAAGGATTCGAGAGGTAAGTAGAAAGATACTTGTACAGGCTAGAAGATAGGGCCCGCCTTCAAAAGAGAGGTAGTGTCGGAGCGAGATAGTTCAAAAACCAATAAAGAGTAAAAAGGAAAAGTACAAGAAACTGACGATGTGAAAATGGGGATACATATGAGAAGCATAAAATAGCCAAAAAAAAAATGATGCAAAGAAGACAATGAAACAATGAGTCAGACTAAGGCACAATTTTATGAGAATTTATATGAGAACTTAAGAACAAAAGAAAGGGAAAAAGATATCTACAAATTGAATAAAAAGAAAAGGAGAACAAGAGATTTAAATCAAGTTAGGTGTATCAACGATAAGGATGATAGAATTTGGGTAAAGGAAGATATTAAGGAAAGATGGAAATGTTATTTTGAGGTCTCTTCAAGAAAGCTACAATGGAAACCAAGTAGGTGTGGACTATACAGTAATAGAAGGAATGTGAACTATACTAGGTGAATTAAGTTCTAAGAAGTTAAAAGTTTTGAGGAGAATGAAAATAGGAAAAACATATGATTCCGATAGAATCCCTATTGAGGTGTGAAAATGCTTAGAGGACGTAAGCAGAAACTTGATTAACTTATTTGTTTAACAAGATTTTGATCTTTAAAAAGATACCAAACAAATGGAGAAATAGTATCCAATCTTTAAAAACAAAGGAACATCCAAGACTATTCCAACTATAGAGGATTGAACTTATGACCCACACCCTGAAGTTGTGAAAGAGAGTTGTTGAACATTGCATTCGATATTGCACATCTATCTCGGGCAACCAATTTGCCAAGTTGATCCACCATGAAAGCAATCTTTCTTAGTAAAAGTCTAATGAAAAATTATAAAGATGGAGGAAAATTTACATATGGCAATCATTGATTTAGAGCAAACCTATGATAGAGTGTCATGAGATGTATTATAGTAGTCTTTAAAGCACAAGAATGTATCAGTTAGATATATTCAAGTAATAAAAAATGTGTATGATGCAGTAGTGACTAAAGTACATACATTTGGAAGAAATGCAGGTCACTTTCTCATCACAGTCGAATTACCATAAGTTGGCATTAAGTCCTTATCTTTTCACTTTAATCACAGAAAAATTGACAAAGAATATATGAGAGGATATCCCTTGATATATGATGTTTACAAATAACATAGTACTAATAGATTAAACTCAAGCAGGAATAAAAAGAAGTTAGAGCTATGTAGAAAGACACTAGAGGAAAAGGGTTTCAAAAATAGGTAGGCCTAAGACTGAATAAATGTATTGTAAGTTTAGCGAGGGTAGTAGTATGAAGATTATATAAGTGCAATTAGATGGAGTAGCTAAACCCAATTGCACACTTCAAATATTTAGACTCAATCATATAAAAAGTTGAAGGTTGTGAGGAGAATATTATCCATTGAATTAAAGCGGAATAGATGAAATAGAAAAATGCATCGGATGTGTTATGTTATCACATAATTGGTTTGGTCGTCCAAAAAGATGCCTTAAATTAAGTGCTTTCCTTATTCAAATGGTTGGCCCAACTTCAAGCTTTATTAAGCAATTAGATACCTATAATATTCTAGCACATCAACAACTGCCACAGGCAAATAAACATGCTATATCATTGACAACACAACCAAACCATTTCTTCACATTAATAAAAATAGGAAGCATAACGAATTGATCAACCTCTAAAAAGCATTAAATCACAAGCTTGAAACTAAATAATTGGCCACATAATTGCCAACTATATTGAAGGGCAAATTTACAACCTTCCTAATCTATAGACATGAAAACAAAAACCATATACACACCTAGTATGCCATAATCAACAGTAGTTCTAAAACACTTAATAAGACATGCTCAAAAACTGTACTGCATAAGTCCACAAGTGGAAAAGATAAATCTCATGATTGCCTCAACTTTTAATCACTAAAAAGTTAAAGGTCAAATCTAACAACCAAATATGATGATGACTAATGATCCAACATTAAGACTATCAAAATCAGTGGATAATAATATTACATATAATAGCTAATAATTGCTCAAGCATGTAATTCATCTATAAGTTGGCGTCAATACGTTTCACTATGGATGTTACAGATAGGAGCATCTTTCACTCAGCAACATTTTGGCACAATTGATATTGCTAAAATGAAAAGTAAAGACAAAAGTGCTTCAACAAAGCTTTAAATATCAAGAACACACATTGCATTGAAAATCAATTAAGTCATAGCATATCATGGAACTAACTATAATGATAATATATGACAGGATTTAGTTAAGAGTTAACCCCAAAAAGACAAAGGGGAAAAAAGGGGTAAAAGAACAGTTAAGAACATCCCACCTCGTCGATAATACACAAGAAATACATATATAGGCATAAGCATTTCCCTCATTGCTTGTTCAGTGGTTTTAAAGAACATTTGGAATTGGTGTCATTTTCATGCTTTATTATGGATATCCAAAATATAGTTTAAAAAAAAAAAACAGTCATATGGTTTCATACTTGGATTCGATTCTAGTATTCATAAAAAATAACTACATCAAATAATAAGGGACAAAAACAACAGATTATTTCTATTAGGCATACCATCTTGTAAGTGGACTTGCTGCTCCATTGTTTGTAAGCGCAGTTTGAGTTCACTATTTTCAGCAGTCAGACCATTTGTATCCCTCTGATAATAAAAAATCAAGAAGAAAATTTCACATTTCATAGCACAAAAATATATAATTTCTCAATAGACATTTTCCTAATCCAATTACTAATTAGGACACAAAAAAAAAAAATACATTGACTACAACTTGCATAATATGACAAAGTTGGAGCAGATACCTTTCACTAATAAAATAAGATATATTTAATCTTATGGAACGTACTTGTAATAAAGTCAATTGAGCAGACAAGGATGTTGCTTCTGTTTGCAGAGTCTGCACTTTTCGTTCAAGTTCAGCAATATATCGCATTTTCCTTTCCTTTGATCTTGCTGCTGATTGTCTATTTGCCCATATCCTATTATATAACAAAGCAAAAGAACATAGGATAACAATCAAGAACAAATAAGAAGACATATGTCTCTGTCCCTTTATTTGTAAGAAAAGAAACAAAACTTAAAGGGGAGATCTAGGGAGAAAGATAAATCCTTTTTGGTTGTGGCAAAGGGCAAGGTACAGGAACTTAAAAGAATATAAAAAACATGAATCAACTACATAAAGTATCTCTACAACTAGATATTTCTCGATGAGTTGCCTCATAAGCCAACCATGCTTGTTTTATATAACAAACACATTGCATAAAGTAAAACAATTCAGTTCAACACTTCACAAAACCACTATTATGATAACTATAAATTCCACCAACCACAAATAATTTTTTAAGTCCTAAACAAATTTCCATCTGCACGTGATACTCCTACTCTCTAGCCTAGAGTACGAGGCAAGTATTTGCTTTAGTACCTTTGTTATAAAGAATTTATTTCTATAAAAATTCCGCTAAAAATTAGCACGTGAGAATTTCATTCTAAAATATCACACCTTAAAGACAGATTGATATAACTAAATAAGTAAAGACATGATACCTTTTCGCACGCTTGGGATCAATAAGAGCTAGTTCAGCAAGCTTAGCAGCAGACATGGCTTTCTTAGAATCAGCGGGAGAGGCCTCTTCTGCACCTGATATGAGCATCTCTGGCTTGATAGTAGTTGAGCCATCCATTGACTGGCTGTGTTGGTGCCTAACTCTAGGTCTTTCACTAGGCCCAGCATTAACACCCCCTGGTGCCTGTGCTATTGCCGATGCCAGTGCTGCTGGTGCTGGGGTTGATGGCTCCCCCAATTGAAAACCAGATGTGGCAGAGGATGAGTTGAACTTGTCCATATCAAGGTACATTGATAACAAATCTTCCTCAGTCTCATCGGAGAGAGAGGGCCCATCTGTACCACCTACTACTCCAAGATCACTATCAAAGCTAATATCATCAGGGAGAGTAAGGATCTCAGAATGAGCACGTCGGTGGCCCAAATTCTTAGGTGGGTTATCAGGCATTCGGCTAATGTCATGACTATAGCGGCTGGAATCTGATCCATGACCAAAATGACTAGCATCAGAACTAGAACCACCCGGAGCCATAGGAGGAAACGCAGACGAAGATGATGGCTCTAGTTTCACATTAAAAGAACTCCCAGATGGTGAAAAACTGGAGAAACGACCAGTCGGAGGCGGTGGTAGACCACTACTATGACATGGGGCTTTATCCTTATCCATCTAAAGAAATCTCAAAACCCTAACCAGACAAACGCACAACAAATTTCAAACACCAAATGGATAAATACCCAGAAATGGTCAAAGAGACCCTAACACTAGGGCAAAGAAACTACAATAATCTCAACAAGAAAGATTTAAAGATTGTATCTTTGAAGCAATAAGCACTAAATTAAAGAAATGACAAACTCCTAAACAATTGATACACACATAGCACAAAAATCAAACAACAGATAATGGAGATCTGATTATAAAGAGCAAACCCTAGAAATCACAAAAGAGAAAACTTTTAACTCCTCGGGATTCGCGAGACAAACTTTCCACGAAAATCAGACATAAATCTCTTTCTTTTTCTAGATATTTTCTTTTCTTTTCTCCTTCGAATTATATTATAAATGGGGAAAGAGAAAGAAACAGAGAATCCATCAAACCTCAGCTTTAGTTTAGTACAGAAATCGAATCTAATTCAAGAAATCACATGATCTCTCCCTTTTTTCTAATTCTTTATTTTATATATATATATATATATATATATATATATATATATATATATGTAGAGAAGTCGAAGAAGAAGGTTGGTGCTCATGGGGATATGGCGCTAGCTTATACAGTGTTGTACATCTTGGACTATATTGTCCTTAGTCGTTGAAATTTAATAAGTTCAGGTGTTGATGTACAATATGTGAACAGCAAGGAATGTAAAGAGGTCTTGTAGAAGGTACTGTGGCCTGTGGCGGATTTCGTGCGGCTTTGGAGCTTGCGGACAGTGTGTGAGAGGTCAAACCAAGGGAACAAGTGCGCAAGGTGGGACGCAGATTTTGATTTCTTATTTTAAATTGTTGCTTTTTTTTGTAAAAATTATTTTCCGGCTTTTCCTTTCATGGATAAGGTGAATTGTTTCCTCTCAAAGAAAATCAAATATACTTTTTTCAAAAAATTATGATTTTGAATATTAAAAAAAAAGAATTGTGGTCTGTAGATATATCAATTCCAAGTATTTCTAACGCCTTTAATTATTTTTTTCCTATTATAATAAAATAAAAAGCTTGCTCTCACTTTTTCCACTAATTTTTTTAACCGCACCGTTAACATTGATAGATACTAATACCGATCAATATCGATAATTTTCGGTATTAAAATTTAATTTTTTGTGGTATCGATATCGATTTCAGTTTTTTAAAAAATTATAAACGATAATTGACGGCATATCGTTTAATAAAACGATGTATTTTTAGATTAAATTATGATATTTTATTTATAGTTTGTATTGATTTGAAAAACACTATTTGTATTAATTTAAAAGATATATTGTAATTTTGGTATCGGTATCGGATATCACAAATACCACATTATATTGATAGTATCAATTTTTACGGATTTTATATTTAATGATATTGAGATCGGTATTATATATCACTGATATCAATATTAGGCAGCATTGTAAAAAATGACGGTTTGGGTAGCTGCGGTATACCAATTGCAGCCCTAATTTATTATTCATAAGAACTATCCTATGAAAAGTAATTTTCACCTAGTTATAATTTCAAATAGTTTATCATTCTAATTGAAGAATATTATAGATAAATTTTTAGTACTTTAATATTTTTGATTTCTTAATTTATTATTATTGTCATTATATTTATAGATCAAATTGTAAATTAATCAAATTTATGAATGAAAATTCATATATTCCTATAAATTCATATATTCCTAAAAAAAAACTTATTTAACTTGTATCAAATACAATTTAACTAATATCTCAAATAAATATATTGGCAAACAGTTTGGGCATGACTGAGCTAAAATTGATATAAAGTTTTCATTTTTTCTCTTTGTTATGATTAATTTTTAGATACTTTTCAAACATGATATTAAATTATAATTTAATAAAAAATAAAGGATTTTTTTTGCGGTCAAATTAAGTCTAGACTCTAATTTTTTAAAAAATTTTCAATTTAACAAAAATTTATAAATGGTAGTGATCTAAAAAATTTAACATTTTACTTAATATTATAGTTATAGAAAGTATACTTATTTACTAATCATATTACCTTTGAATTTTTATTCATTGCATCTTGAAAATTAGGAAAGTAACCAAATGACTATAACCTTTAGAATGTCTCATATTAAATGAAACTCATTTCATATAATATATTATTTGTCTAAAGAAAAAGTAATGGAGAAAATAAAAGAAGATAAAAAAATTTCCAATAGCTAGCAAAATTGAAAATTCTTAACAAAAAAGTGAAATCAAACGTAAAATTAAAGTACTTTTAAATTTTGTTAGTGTTTGAGTTATTATTATCAGTGGTATCAAAAGGAATTTAAGAAACTCTTTGCATACTGTCAATGATATAGAAACACATTATCATTACCATTTTTATCCATTGCTCTTTCTCTCTTATTCTGTTGACTACTGCCTTTTGCTGATGATTCTAACATTTTTTTTCATGTGATGATACCATAAACCTTTACATGCTTGATTGGCTTGTCAATATCTACACATTCAAAACAAGCATTTAAATAATCTTTAGTTTATTTTTGACTATTTTATTAAATTTTAAATTATGAAACACTCAAATAAATGGTTATGATAGCAAAGAGTGAGATGAGATGGTGACTCTGCACTTGAAATAATATATGAATAAATGACAATAATTATAAGTAAAGAGATAACAGGCCTAATTTAGGGTTGGTGTAAAAGTTTCAAAATAAGTTTTTGGGATTTGTTCAAATTTTAATTATGTTATGTTTATAATTATTTTTAATTGAGATTTTGTTTATATTTACTTTTCCTTTCTAGATTATATTTCTAAATTTTGTTTGTTGTGTTAATTTGGTGATAATTGAAGAGATAGAGATAAGGGTGGATATTAATGATTTGATGGTGATGGAGAGACAAGTGAGTTTGGGATAATAGAGAAGATAAGAATAATTTTGAAATGTTTCCAAGGTTTTGTTTGTTTTGCAAGAAATATTTTGAAAAAATATTTTTTTATTTGATATATTCAAAAAAATTAGTCAATGAAAAGTATTTTTTTGATTAAAGGAAAATTATGTTATTTTTTAACAAAATGACTTTCCACTTTGAAAGTCGAAAGTTATTTGGACATTGATAAACTCATCTCAATGAAAAATAAATCATATAAATATAAATTTTTATTATTATTGATTATCTTTGACTATCAACACTCACTATTGATCATCGTAGATTTGTGGTGGCTACCGATGATTGGTGGAAATCACAAAAAAATTATTTTTAATATATTTTTTATAAATATAAAATATACATAATCTAAATTGCATTATAATCTTATAAATTAAAAGAAAATTAATATTTTTTATTATGTATTTCTAACACCATAAAATATATTCATTGAAAAATATTTTCTTCAAACAAGTTATTTTTCATGAAACAAATAGAGTCTTATGTTCTAACTTTTAAATTAAAAGAAACTTAATATTTTTTATAATGTATTCCAAACACTAAAAAATATGTTGCTCATAAAATATTTTTTAAAAAAATATTTTTCTCAAATAAGTTATTTTTCGCAAAACAATTTAAGCCTAAATTTAAGGTGAATCTATGAACTTTTAATCTAATATTTTTAAAATTAAATTAGAAATTGAACCGGTCAGCTAACTGATTCCCAATTCAAATGTTCTAGTTCAATAGGATGTTTTTTAGTTTTAAAAAATAAAAATAATTCTTAAAAGTATTTAAAAAATAAAATATATAATATGATAAAATAATAAAAATTACTTTTAAAATTTAAATTTTGAGTAAAATAGTATATTTTTTAAAATTTTTAAATTTTTCACAAAATGAAATAGTTTTAAGTTGAACCGGTTTAATCTAATTTTCGATTTTGAACAATTTTTTTAATTTGGATCGAACCCCCCTTTTTTAGTAGCCTATATTTAGTTTGAAAAGAAAACCTTTATATAAATATTTGTGTATATCCCACTCCTCACATTCCATGAAGAATGTATCATGCTCTTTAAGATTTTTGCTTTACCTAGTTTTGAGGGACCATGCATAGTCACTATTCCTTAATGACAATTAATGGAATATTCTTAAGAAAGAGCCATTATGCATCGTATGTGGGTGAAATAAGATTGGAAGAAAACATGATTGTGTGAATGATACATACATCTTATGCAAACATAAACATGTTTTATTCATTCATATAACATTCTGATAACCTTTGTTTTGCAACCATTATAGCTTTATCTAGATCTTCCCAAAAGAAAGAAAGAAAAAGCTAGCTAGAGAAAGTAAGACCCCTAAACTTAGTGCAGAGCACTGAATTGATAGCCATTGTTGATTAGATTAATCAAAAAATTCAAGTAAAGCTAGTGGAAAAGTTGAAGGTAGAGTTTAGTTGGATGATGAAAGATCTTATCTTGAAAGAGGTTAAGCATCTAAGTGAAATTCTAATAAAGAAGAATAAGGCATCTTTGTTGTCCCTAGGCACCAAGAAGGGGGGTTGAATTGGTGAATAAAAAATTTAAAACAGAGATGAAGAGAAGAAGAAAGAATAGTGAGGACACAAGGATTTTATAGTGGTTCGGGCAAAACTATCCCTACGTCCACTCC
>CATIWR010445521.1:0-10717 GCA_949677035.1 Omphalea diandra | reverse complement strand
TCTCTATGCAAAACTTTATGCACCAAGATGTCCAAATCTTATGCTTTGGTATCTGAAAAATATATTTACGATTTAGTGAGTCGTGACTCAATGAATAAAAATAATAATCAGATTTTTAGGTCACAGCCAACAATTAATTATCCTTCTCCTCTCTTACCAGACCCTAATGGTCTGTATTCTTATTTTAAATAAAATAAAAGATTGGGGGCTGGTTTCCTATTGGTTGAAAGTTAAAAGTTTTGCTTTTAGTCCCTCTTCTTCACTCCTTAAGCACTTCCATCCATCTCCTAATTCCTAGATGCTCATTATACTTTTAATTAAGCTCTAAAACACCATTATTTATGATACTATAACATGCACACAACATAAAACAATTTGTCATGCAACCATACAAACACTATCGATATGTTTAAGTGTCCCCAAATGCAACGATGTAAGTGTTATTGTCATGCTTTTACAATTCACATGTCTAAATGATTATTTATCCAATGCATATGTTCATGTGGATTTTATATCATTTATGCAATGAATATATTTATGTGATTCTGCGAATGAATGTGGATAAGGATGTTACAAGGAGACCTAAAAATCCACCTCATTATCATCTTCGTGAAGTAGATAATTACCCATTAGAAAGATTGACAGAATTCGAACTTAGTCTACTCGATAACTATCGTTATGAGGATAGGGTAAGTGGAGAGGAGAACATCACCTTCTGCTCCCCCAAAGCCCTAAAGTATATAAAAGCATTAATTTTTGGGAAAATTAATAAGCTTTATCATCTTATAGATATGTAGGTAATCTAAACATGGAAGAGAAATCCCATCAGTGTTTGAAATATGGAAATCTATAATAGTGCCAAACTCCTCGACTAGTTGGTAGATCTTTATATCCCTAAAATAGAAAGAATTACTAAATGAATCTTAAGAACTATAAGCTACACGCAAAAAGTCTAGATTGAGCTTAACGAAAGAAAAATAGCGTAAAGCCCTAAAGCCTGACTAGAGAAGAGAAGACTAATATAGGGAATGAAGTATTTTTTAGAAACTCTTTAGTCATGTTCTCTAGTTTAAAAATGGCTACTATATAAAAATCAAGGAAGAAATAAGAAATGGATGAGAAGGGGTTTAAGGGATAATAAAGATAATTGTGAGTTGTCAAGTTGTCTATACAAACTAGGTTAGTTGTCTGCACAGAGAAGTAATCATCTATATAGATAACTTGGTGCTTTATATAAACCACTAGCAATAGTGGCAATATTATGGTATATTTTTTACAAGGATAGATTTTTTATGAGTAATAAGGGGAAACCATAAGGCATGCATATGAATAAGATAACAATAACATATAACATATACAAACATGCATCAAAATAACCACACACATAATATATGAAGAAAAGAAAATATTGCAATCATAAATAACCATTTTCAAACTATAGCAAAATTGGGGCAATCTAAAAAAAGGGACAAGAAAAATGGCAAACAATACCTACAAATATTTAAAAATATATAAGAGTTCCTACATTAAGCAAAAAATAAAAGATGCCAAGCACGTTTAATCCTCAACCTCATTGTTGTCCTCATTTTCATCTAATTCTTCATGAAATTTCTAGAAATGGGCTAGCTCCAATCATACCTCTTGTAGTTTTTGGTCCCTCTAAATTATCTTCTAAAATGTAAAGAAGAAATAAGAGATCTAAGTGGTTAGAACACAATCTCACACAAACATACATAATCATGCATACATTAACTGACTTGTTACTTGTAATTGCCTAATATGGTGCATGTGCATCCCCTTCAAGGTTGTTATTAGATCAACCAAATGCTTAATCAAGACCCAAGGTATCTAGATGAAAATAATTTTGGGTTAGAAAATAAGAAATAATGAAATAACAATATAAGTAATAAAGGTATATGAGACTTAATAAGTAGCACCCATTAGATCAAAGTTAACTAACTTATTACATATAAGTTCCTTATATGGCATGTGATATCCTCTTTAAGGCTACTATTAGATTAACCAAGTGCTCAATTAGGACCAAGGATATCTACATGAAAATAATTTTATGCTAGTAAATAAGGAATAATGAAATAATAACATAAACAGTGAAGGTATAGTATTAGATTGAAGGTTTAAGAGGAATGGGTCAACTCTAATGCATGCAAAATGTCCATCAAATTAGAGCAACAAGACTCTACCATGTTCTCAAAAAAATGGATCTAGCTTGCCTATAATAATTAGCTTTAATGTATTAAGCTTTAAAGTATGGGCCCTTTTACAACTCCTCTCTACTAGTTGTGGCTGTGAGGGCATCTTTTCTGATCGAGCCCTTATCCCTTACGCTCTTGGAGAAATATCCCTTGATGCTCATCATGGTGAGGGAAACATCAAAGATGCATTATCAACATAAGGATAACATTCATAAGTGAATTATTTGATGCATAAGTTCATACGTATATTATAGTCGATTCCCCTTAAATCTTGATGTTTTTAAGTTCATTTTGCATGTGAAAAGACCTTATTAGAATTTTGGCACTGTTGCTAGGGATTATCAATATTAATACTAAGCAATTATTTCTATATTAAAATAAAGTTTTCTTTTTATTTAATTTATGTTTCTTAATCTTTCTTTCTATTGTTATTTGTATAGGAATCTAAAGATAGCGAACATAGAGGATAACCTTTGAAGGAGTTCACCACTCCTCCATTAAAAGGATTAAAACTTGACATCATAAGGTTGACCATCAATGCTAATAACTTTAAGCTCAAACTCACCTTTATACAGATACTCACAAACATGTTCAAATTCTATAGACTTGCCCATGAAGATCCTAATGCTCATATCATGAACTTCTTAAAGATTTGTGACACCTTTAGGCAAAATGGAATATCCAAGGATGTGGTAAGATTATGATTATTCACTTTTACACTTAAATATAAAGCCAAGGTAAGGATAAACTCACTAGAACTAGAGAGCATCACAACATGGTGCCAACTATACTAAGACTTTCTTAACAAATACTTTCCTCCATAAAAAATGGCAAGATTTCACAATGACATCATAACTTTTTGCTAACAGGATAAAGAGACTATTAATGAAGCATGGAAGAGATTCAAGGACTTATTGAGGAGATGCCTAAACCATCAAATTCCAAAGTGGTTAATTATGCACATCTTTCACAATGGATTATTTGGGCATATCAAGATTACCATATATACTATTGCAGGTGGATCTCTTTTAGATAAGATAATGAGTATGGCTCATTTAAGACTATGGCTAACAACCATGATGATATTAATGAAAGGAACATAATAAGAAAAGTGGTTCAAATTCATAACATGGACATATTGAAAGCATTACAAGTTCAGGTATTAACTAAGTAATTAAACTATTTGATTGTAATGCGATTTCCTTTCCCTTTTTATAGGTGGTATGTAATCTATGTGGGGAAACTGGCCATAAAAGCATAAGAGTAAATTATATTTGTAGGAGACTTTAATCAAAACTATGAATCTAACTCTTATAATCTAGGTTGGCGAAGTCACCCTAATTTTCTTATAATAGCTCCAACCCCTATAGTGTAAGTGTTAGATTTTTTTTTTTTTTATACCTTAGCATGTGAAGCTCGATGATGAAAATCTTTGAAAAATATTCGCTAAAATAGAAGGGGAATTCCCAAAGAAAGTGAAACAAGGCTTTGAGATACCTTGGATAAACCAAAAAAAGTAAGCCCACCACCAAACCCAAGTCTAAGCCAAGCCCAATGACCAAATGCTAGCCAGGATTAATGGGTTGTACAACCCATTGAGTAGGGTTATAGTACCTTTAAATCAGAAGGTGGGTTGTACAGCCTAGTCTTAAACATTAATAAAAGAACCATATGGAACTAGTCCTCCCTTTAAACCCTAGGAGTGTATAACCTTCCAAGTTAGTTGTACATCGCATACGCAAATCCTAAAATCTAGAAGATTCACCTCATTCCATATGATTGGATACGAATTGGGTGCAATAAAAACCATTTCTAACTTTAATAAACCCTTATTCTCCTATAAATCCCCCTCATTTGAAGAGGAGGGAGAGACTTAGAAACTCTAGTATTACTCTAACAAATTTTCTCCATAATCACTCCTTAGCACAAAAACCCTAAATTCTAACTCATTCCAAAGGTAGAACAAGGCTTGAACTTCACATTCTTTGTACATTTCCTAAACATTTTAGAGGACATAGAACACATGTTAAGCCTTTTAGGCAAAATATTATCTAAATATGCATCTAGAACTTTTTTTCCTCCTCTTTTCCCTTCTTCCATTTCAAAACCTAGGAAAAAAAAGGTTATACAACCTTGATGTAAGTTATACAACCCCCTCTATAGGTTGTACAACCCTATTCTTGTGAAAGATTTGAAAAACTCCTCCTCTTGCATTTAAATCTCTATCTCTTTAAATTTCCTTTTAAGATATTCAAATATTCCATTAGCAAAATAAAGTGAGTTATAAGGGCCTATGACCTCTTTTCACTTTAAAAATGGAGTGTTAGTTAAGTTTTAAATGGTTTTTATATTGCATTATGTTAAATGCTTTGTGATTCTTCCATTTTGCTTTAAAGTGAAGCTTTGATTCTATTGTGACACCTTTTAGGCCATGACCAAGTGATGAACTTAGGGTTTTTACGAGCATGAGAGTCTTTCAAAGGTTAAGTTTACTTTTAAGTATGCATCAATAAAAACTTGTTTTGGCCTATAACTTTAATTTTTGCTTATAAATAAATGCTTAACATTTTTATAGCAATATGAGAGAGGGTTCATCAATCCTAGGATCTCCTTTAATGGTGAGTGTGCCTTAGGCCATTTAAGTCCTCTAAGTGTTTTGCATTGCATATATTACTATTCCTTATGTTTCATGATCCATGTGTTTATGCTTTAATGCTATATTAACCCTTATATGATATTAGATGTGTTACTATGGACTTAGTTGTATGCTTAGGTACATAGACTATAGAGATATGAAAAGGTGTTTGATAATTTCATTTGTTTATTTGATTGCTTTAATTTGTTTGTTTGTTTTAGTTACTAACTTATACATTTTTGTGGTGTATGTGTTTGTTTAAGTTAACCATGGTTGATGGTCTTAATGGTCATCTTTAATGAAAAAATGATGATTATAGATGTGATGAATGATGGAATGCATGATAACCTTATGCAATGTCACATGACCCCCATCCTCTTTTTGGGATGATTATGGATGTGATGAATGGATAAAATGCATGATAACCCTATGCCATGTCAAATGAACCCTATCCCCATTTTTAGATGATTACAAATGTATGAATGAGTGGAATGCATGACAACCATATGCCATGATGAATAACCTCCCCTTCCCTTTAGATTGATGACTTGTTTGATTTGATAGAGCTAGATGCATGTTTAGGAATGTTAATTAGGCTAATTAATAACTTGGTAAGATGTTAAAAGTAAACCAAAGATTCCTGATGGCCATATCCTAATATTTTGGTGGTTTAGGGGTGCCTAACCTTTTCCCCAAACTGTACATAATTTTTGAACCCAATATCTGATAGGGTGAAAATGAAATGGGTCTTATAATTGACTTAACCAAGTTCATATATTTTCTTCCCCTAGATTATTGTCCTAACCAATGTTGGGAGGTGACTCGACATTCTTTAGGGATGATACCAATGTATCATCCTACCTTTAGTCACCCGATGACCATCATTTTGCACATAAGGACCTTAAACTTACAGAAGGCCTAAAGGATCCCCCATGAATACAATGCAGACCATATCTTAGGGTCATTACATATATAAAGACCCATCATCCTCTCGATCCCACATTCATCAAAAAAAGGATGGAGTCGTTAGATATATTCCACTTGTTGGAGCATAAACCATTAGTAAAACTCTAAAATCGACACGTTCATAGTGGCAACACTCTGGTTCACTTTAACATCTTAAACTTACTATTAATCAAGTCCATTTACACTCATATAGCATTCATACTTCACCATATGCATTAGGTCTATACTTAGATGAATTGATGGGTTCTCCAAACATGAGACCAAAGCTCCATTTGGATGTAGGAAAAGGTGAGAAGGGTTCATCACTCACAAGCCTAGTACCTTTGGGTATATTGAATAGAGAATTATGACAATCGCCACCCAAGTATGTGGTAGTCATCGACTTCAACAAACCTTTTTAATCAATAGGCACATGTAGGAGCCAATAGCACCTTCGAATAGAACACCCTTTTATTTACGTTTCCCCTCTAAAGGAAAGGTTGAGGTTTTTTAAGGAACATGATTGGACATCCCCCAATGTAAATACAATGTTATCCCACTTTCCTTAATGTAAATATCCCCTTATATAAATATTAATGTATCCCTTACCCCACAATGTAAGGGAGTTTTTATGGTTATGTACATCCCTGCCTCTTTGTTAAAGGGATCTTCCTTATGCATTTATTCCTTCAAGTAATGTAAATATTTTTTTTCTTTTGTATATGTGTTTTCTTAATATCTTGACCCTTCTTGGTTCAAGGTGACCACACATATTTTCTGCCCCTTATTGTTGGAAGAATGAAACCATACATAGAAATAGCCTCTAAACCTCACGTATGGAAGGAATAAGGTTGGAAGGATCTTCTACAAATTATGTGTGCATACCATGCATATCATGCATACATTGATTGTTTGATTGTATATGCATCATACTAATAACCCTTTGTCTTATAGCCATCATAGCTCTATCTAAACCCTCATTAAAGAAACGGGGTAACCATCTCGCCAAGAAAAGTAATACATCAAGTTCTAGCTAATGAATTGATCCACTCATGAAACAAACCATACCACTAGAGATTTTGGATAAGATGATAGCTAACTTTAATCATAAGATGGAAGAAAGGATTGCTAAGGAGGTAAACAAAAGTGTTAATGAGATTTTGAAAAAGAAGGATGCCTCAACTAGCAAGAATGATAAAGGGAAGGCATGAATGGAAACACCCCCAACCTATTTATCTATTTAAGATGAAAGAGTATCATAAAAGCAAACTCACCAAAGAAAGGGGAAGCACTACTATTGTATTGGATAAAATCTTAAAAAGTGATAAGACGAGCACTTGATTCAATGGCTTTGCTAAACAGTTAGAGAAGATTTAGAAGACCTTAGGTGTTAAAGGCTTCAAAAGGTAAATGTATATAAAGGAATTACTACTCATAAACCTCATAAGCTCCCAGCTAATTTTTACATGCCTAAGTTCTTGAAGTTCATTAGAACTTAGAATGCAAAGAACCATGCTCGTTCATTTATGCTAGTTATGAATGCTTCTAAGGTGCTGATAGACACTATGTTAGAATTTTTTGAGTAGATGTTAAAATGGTTTGTTAATACTTGGTATTTTAACCAACCTAAGACTATTAAGGAGGATTAGACAGAGTTACTAGAAGGCTTCAAGAAATTCTATGCATGCGATTCAAACTTAGAGGTAACTCTATAAGATTTGGAGTCTTTTAAGCAAAAGACTGATGAAAGCTTTAATGACTACATTAAAAAGTGGAAGAAGACAACCTTCAATGCCACTATTAAGCTAACCAAGAGAAAGTAGGTTCGAATGATTATTAGAGGGGCATTGCCCGGTATTGGTATTAGAATTAAGGGCATGCTATTAAAGAATTTTGAAGACCTTAAAGATGTTAGTTTCAAGCTAAGAAGTTGGAGTTTGAGTCAAGGAAACAATATGGTGGTAAAAGAAGTACCCAATCGCATCCTCAAGCTGAAAGAGGTAAGACGGTTGATGTAAATGCAATTAGGGCTCCAAGACAGTTTGCTAATTTAGGCATGCCCCTCTTTGAGGCACTTCAGAGGCTATAAAAGAAAGAGGGGAGGGGGTATCGAAGCTCCTAGCACCAAGGTTGCCTTCCAATCCACTGCCTAAGAGACATGATGCCAATGCTCATTATGCTTTTCATCAAGGAGCGAGGCATAGTACTGATGATTGTTGCAAGTAGAGACATGAGATTTAAGGCCTTTAAGATAATTGTGTCACCAAACTCAAGGAGATCGAGCATAAGAGGAACTCTCTTCCAAACTATCATATTGTCCCACCCCCTAATTAATTGGCATTTATGATAAATTTTTGGGTACTTGAAAAGGTTGTTATGGCTACTTTTGAAGAAGTACCAGAGGAACTTATCATCATGGTTAACACTATCAACCTATGGGAGAGTTCAAAAGAGGAAATGGAAAAGGCAAGAAGGAAAAGGATGATGCAGCGATGGGACAAGAGTAATGAAGAAAAAAAGGAGAGTGAGTCGTGTAACTCAAAGTGGGAAATATTAACCTAATAGGAAGGCCCCTAAGGAACCAATGGTTGAGAAGAAGATGCATAAACTTACTGTGAAAGAAAAGGAAGATGATAACTCTATCGTAAAATAATTAAAGAAGATGCCAATTCATAACAAGGCATGGGAATTGTTCATTACTTTTCAGAAGCATAAGAAAGATATGATTAAAGCTCTATTTAGCCAGATCATTTCTAGTGAAGCCAATCAAAAAGATGTGGTTGCTTTGGTCACTCATAAAGGAAATATCACATTTTCAAATGAAAACTTGCCATCAGAAGGAAGGGATCACAATCTAGCTTTGTTCATTATGGATGAGGTAAAGGGGAGGCGCACTTCATGTGTGATGGTTAATGATGGATATGAGATTAACATCTACCGTTGAAGTTGCTACACAAGTTTGGATTGTTAGAGAAAATGTTAGAAATGTCAGATAACATTATCTAGGCTAATGATGATAGTCGAAGTTTAGCCTTATGTGTGTTCAAAACCATAGAGAACACTGAGATCATATAAAGAATGGTGGAATTTACGATCATGGATATTCCTATTACTTTTTCACTATTATTAAGGAGACCATGGTATCATCCATTAGGAGAAGTGCCATCCATTATACACCAAAAGATCAAAATTCCTTATAAATGGGAGATAATGACTATCTTTGCAAAAGTCGAAGAAATTGTCTCAGTGCTAAGTGTGGTTGTTTTGTATCTTAGTGGTTTTCAAGTTGTCAAGGTCATGAAAAAATGGGTTCATCTAAAGGTGATGGGAATTATGAAAAATATTAACTTTCTATTAGGTCCTAGGGAAGAATTCCACTAGTGTGTTAGTGTTTCTTGAAATTCATACTCAGATTACTCAAAGCAAATTGGGGTACTGTGGTAAGGAATCAAAGGTGAAAGTGAAAGGTCTATATGGACCACTATCTAACTTCTTTATGACGGAAGGAGATACTATTAGAAAGGTTGAAAAGGAAGCTATGAAAGAGAATGAGGAGCTAATAAGTGATAGTATCATGGATGAGCTTGAAATGGCTTTCTTTCAGATAGATGTTAGGGAGATGGGCTATTAGAATTATCAAGGTTCATTAAAAGACAAAGATGACGAGAAAAAAAGGAAGAAGAAAGGTAAATAATTTATAGGGATATAGGACAACCAAAAGTTAAGTCAGTCTATAATTTTGTTCAACCCTCAAACTGCATGGTCTTAGAATGGTTAGAAGAAACTCTCAGAGAAAGAGCAAAAGCAATACTTATTGAACAATGCTTCTAGGCTATAGGCATCAATGTCATAGGGCAGAAGTTTAGGACTATTAATTGAGATACGTTTCTTCTGAAACTAGAATAGGGATACACCGAGTTATGTAAGTTCACTGAAGGTACATACACCAGATTAACTCTATTAAATATTAAAGACATGATTGTGAGTTTCATTAAAAACATTAGTAATTGTAAAAAGACATAGGATCAAGATAAGTTAGAAGGGTTGACCCTTTGGAAGAGCTTTATGAAGATTGAATTAAGGGATAGCCAGATGAAGCAAGAGTTTGAAGAGGCAGGGAGGGTGATGGCAGGTATAGAAGATGAGGAGCAAGAGGGTTTTGGACAAGGTAATGATCTCAAAGCTGCAATTAGTGAAAAGGGAAAAATCAAAGGCGAGAAGGCTTCAATAGTAGAAGCTCTTTCTAAACTACCTAAAGAATATATTTTTCTAGATATTGTAGAAGATTTTGTTTCCAGTCTTTTTAAGGATGTTGATGTATTTCTTTTTATGTTCAAGGCAATGAATGATGAGTTTGCTTACTTGTGTGATATGTTTCCTGATGGTAGTTTGCATAACATAAATCATTTCATGAGCATATTTAACATTAATTTTATGCATACCACTACATTTAATCTTCACATACTAGAAAATCTAAGAATATTATTTATTGCCTGTTACATCACACCAGGAGAATAAAGAAGTTTGAATAGTGACTTAAAAAGTATCGGATAATTTTTACCTAGCTATACAAGGACATATTGGGAGTTAATACGTGAATCACAAAACATAGAATCCCTACCTACCCACATATGAAATCGATAAAGCAGAAACTTCATAGGATGATACCTGAGTAAGCCCAATTAGTTAAGAAAGAAGTGGCAAATCAATTAAATGCCAAATTTATGAAGACAATGGATTATTCTAAATGGCTAGCCAATATAGCCTTAGTATCGAAGAAAGATGTAACATCCCTAGCTACATTCATTGGCATTATCACATGAGCATATGCATTAGATAAATAATCATTTAGAAGCACCATTGCATTTGGGGACACTTGAACATATATGTAGTGTTTGTATAGTTGTATGGCAAATTGTTTTAT
>CATIWR010445515.1:0-51473 GCA_949677035.1 Omphalea diandra | reverse complement strand
AAGTGCAGGTGGCAAACAGCTATTGCAGAAGCTGAATTCAGCAAGAAAGAACTTCCCCATGAAGATATTTCTACTTCTATTTGGTTTCTACACAGCAAATGCACTGGCCACAATTCTTGGGCAGACAGGTGACTGGGATGTACTGGTTGCAGGTGTTGTGGTTGCTGCCATTGAAAGGATTGGCATGCTTATGTACAGAAGGCCCACTTCTCTATCTAATGGGAGATTGCAGTCTTTTGTAGAGATGGTGAACTTTTGGAAAGCAGGTGTGTGCTTAGGTCTCTTTGTGGATGCATTTAAATTAGGTAGTTAAACTTTTCTTCCTAATCAGCTCCTCCATCTTCTCCTTTTTGGGTTGTCTTTTTGGTAATTTCACTTCTGTAGCCCTGATTCCTTTGATGAGTTATCTGTTATCATACTTCAAATGTAATTCTGAGGCTGTTGTATTCTCATTTGACTGAGAATCTCTATTGCTGTTATTGTTCAATGCACACATACACACCGGTTACAATTGATGTGGTTTGTTGGTGTCAACTATGTTCTTTACTAATGTAAGATGCTTTATCATCTTTTTACCTGGGATTGAGGTTGATGAAAGAGATGGATTGCTACGGCCTTTAACTAAAGGAGATGTTAACACTAAAGGAATCAGGAGTAAATACAAACGTAGATGCTGTTTTCCATTTGACTGGGGGGTGAAATTAGTTTCCATTTGGGAAATATTGTATGCAGGCTATGGAAGCAACTTCTAAAAGCAATGTAGTTGCAACTAGCATTCAATTTCGTTCTGAATTGATTTTATGTTATCAAATCTTCAATAAATTTCTATTTTCAATATCAGTAGGAAAACTAGAATTCATTCATTTTTTTTCCGTTTCTTCTAGTTCATTACTCGATGTAAATTATTTATGGCATGGGATTGACAAATCTTCAAGTGCATCTACTGGCATAAATGTTTTAGGATAATAACTATTCTTCAAGATGAGTGCTGTTGACGGTGCAACTGATGATCAAGTGGTTGCGGCAGCAGTAATAATAACAGCAGTAAGGATGTTTGTCTCCACGATGGCAATGTAGTGGCAATATAGCTGATGCTTCTTAAGCTTATAAAAAGTGGTATTCTGATATTGTTGATAGGAACTAATACTATAATACATCATATAAAAATATAATGATATTCCCGAGAAAATTTACTGTAATGCCAAACTGATACCGGTAATGTTAACACAAATTGGCGGCATAATGTTACCATATTCTAAGATTCATGTTTTATAAATGTGGCCAAAATCACTTTTCATTGATATTTGCCCCCTTATCTATATAATAACGAACAAAAATTCTTTAGTGTAGATATCATGTATTAAAATTTTCATTTTGTAATAGCCAACTTAAGGAGGTCGTGCTGTATTTCATACCAAGCTAAATTAACAATATCTTTGTATGCACACTTAGTTACTCTCCACTCTTTCCGCACCAACAGAATTTATCAGGAAAAAGCAAGCATCTCCTTGATTTAAACTGCCAAACATAATTTAATAAAAACAAAATTACGACACAATGTTTCAGAGGGAAAACATAATCCGGTCATTTCATTGAACCACAAAGTAGTACATATAACAGTAGCATTCAACTAGGCCTACATTCCAATTACATTACATTGTAGGAGAGGGGGAGGAGAAAAAGACATTCTACGTTAAAAGCCCAAAGCTATCTCGATTTTTTATGACTTCTTCCTTCGGATTCAATCTTGTTTACTTTTTCTGCTATGTACTGGATCTTCTCTGACAAGCCCTGTGTGTGCTCTTCAATGTGGTTCAACAGAAGATTTATAAATTCTTTGAGGGAAGCCGATCTTCTTCTCTCAATCATCAGCTCTTGAGTTAGGTCACTGACTCTCTTGTCATCACGCTATCAAAAGTTCAAAAAAGGAAAAGCATTAGACAAATTGGAGAGAGAGAGAGAGAGAGAGAGGATAAGAAGTAATAACTTGATGTGATGCAGATGAGATGATGCTTGCATGCTTGACATAGCGCAATGCACATTCCATGCATGAAGTTTTCACACACCACAGCTACAAGATTCAAGCAGTATGTGATTTTAAGCAATCAAATCTCATGTTAGAAAACAGAAAATATTTCACAGCGCTAATGCCTCAAGGCAGCTGTTAGGCTTTTATATTCTGTTGCCCTTTAAGAAAAGCATGTCAGCTTGTCCATGTTGTATCATATCTGTCTCCATGCTTCCTAGCATGAGAATAATGCCAAAAGTAATTTAAAATTTGTGAACAGTGGGCGACGGATCGAGAGCTCATGAGAAGGCAATCTTCAAAATTTTGCAAACATGATAAAATCAATTAATTAACAAAAATTGTACATAGGCAAAATTTATCCAGACTAAAGTTTTAAATCACAGTTGTCTGTGATTAAAATAAGCACCAGTTTCCTACCTGTATATTTATTTAAGTCATTACCAGAGCAAATGGAATAAAGTTATCACAGTTAAGCAGAATATAAAAGCACCCAAGAAAGCATGCGAGGCAAAAATACAAGAAACATCCAAAACAAGTCCAGATGATACTTCATACTGAATACAAAACCAGGAAGAGAATGCAGAAAGAAAGACATGTTTTATTTATGATCTCATAAATTTAGCATATCAACTTTATTCCAGAATCATTTCAAAATAACTATTTTCTCTGTCTCGGACAGAGATAATGCTAAAATAAACAAGACAGATATTCTGAATAAAATTGTGAAAATAATACAAGAATAAAAATTTGAATCAACCAAAGTGGATATGTGGTGAAATCATCAAAGCATTTGTAGGTTGTAGGTATCCTGTCTACCTATAGCGATAATTAAAAGACATCAAAGCATTTATTAGTAGTAGATATCACGTCTACATATAGTGCAAATTGCGAACTAAAAACTAACATTTTATAATCAATGCAACAGTTGAAGTAAGAACTGACCGGAAGTCGTGCCCTTTGAGATACGCTATCATTCAATGGGTGAGTGTGCTCCTTTACTAAGCTTCTAATCACCCATTTCCCCGAGTGCTGCTGTTTGAAAAAAACCCTTGCTCTGCAACCTACTCTAAAAGAAGATCGAGGTTGCCGTGACCTTTTACATGTCATTTCATTCCCATTTTTGGGCCTATAATAGCCTTCTCTGCTACAAACAAGCGTTCGTGAAATGACAGAACCATCACAATGGGTGGTTTGGTTGATACGGGTCATAAAACCCAATTGCATGGCATAAGCAGAATAAAATTCAAGTGCAGCTGCTTCTGATTCAAATTCTTGCCCAACATATGGTTCACCATCTACTGTTAAGTCTGGCTGGGATATTGCTTCAACATTACTTCCATCCGCTGCGCCATTGCCAGCAATCTGAGGATTGCTATCAGTTGAATTATTTATTACCTCACTTGGAACATCTGTACTGCGTTCAGAATCCACTAAAAAAATAAAAATGAAAATGAAAATTATAGATGCCAAAAGAAATGGAGGAGGATTCAAGGGCATGATAAAGAATGACAAGCACATTCTATTCGAAACTCGAGATTTGTTTGCACGCAACAAGAACAAGAGATAGATACCAGTATCAAAACATGGTAAGAGTAAATAAGTGCTCCAACTTGATGGTAACTGCTTAGACCCAAACTCAAATATAAAATGTCATCTAGCACTAAATCATATTACTAAAACTCATCAAACTGAGAATCTATCCATAATACCACTAAAAGTTTTCATTTGATCATAACTACCTACGACCTACACATCAGGAAAACAAAAAGATGAGAAAAATGAAATGCAAAAGAACTGAATAAAAAGTTTAATCACATACTGTTGATACTAGCGGATTCTCCTTATAAATCCCCACAGATACAATAAGACACATGCATCAAAACCAACAAAATTGCAATCAATATAATTGGCATTTCGTTTCTATCCATTCAATAATAATTTGTTTCTAGCTTTTAAATAGTCTTTTTTTTTTCCTCCCCCGCAATCATCTACTGGACAAAAACGTAAAAATCAGAAAAACAAACCGAAAAGTAAAACACTAAGCTCTTTATTTCTTCATATAATGCAACACAACAATTTAATTAGATATAAATGATAAGAAAATGCATCTCCTTTCTCTAAGCAGGGCAAAACCCATGAAAGAAAACAAGTTAAAAAAAAAAAAAAAGGCAACTATACGCGAAACTGAAACCCATGAAAGAAAACAAGTTAAAAAAAAAAAAAAAAAGGAAACTTTACTCGAAACTGAAACTTACTTATAAATGGGTTCAAAGAGGAAGGACCAGGTGCGTGCCAGATCGTCAATTCAAGCGAGATTTTCTGTTTGGTTGACGGGAAAATTTGATGAAAAGAGGAACCAGCAAGCATTTCTCTGCATTGAGTAAATTACAGTGGCACGTGAAAATGCCGACCGTACGTTATCAGAATTTGAACGGTCCAGATTATCCATTTGTTTGCTACTCTTGCTCGATTCCTGAGCACGTGTACCATCAAAAGGTCTTTGTCTTGTACCCATGTGGTCTCATCACAGCTCAACCCAGCCCACGAGCTATCAATTCTTTCTACCGAGTTCTCTTTTCTTTCCCTTCCTTGTAATTTAATGATTGACATTTGAATATGAAACTTTTCATTTAGAATTCCAAAATTATTAAATTAAATGTATCGCAAACATAATTATATGCGAAAATTTTTTTATTACATTTAATTTAAATTTCTCATGAAATTTGTTTTATTTATAAAAAATTATTTATAGTTAATATAACTTTTGCTTCTTTTTTTTTTCAGTTTCTCTGCTCACCCAGTTTATGTCATCAAATCTCCAATGAATTTTATGATCGTTCAGAAAAACAATTGTCTTTATATTTTCAATAGGAAAACTACCCATAATTTCTTTTTTTTTTTTTTGCGCCCAACATATCATTATCTCACCATGTGCACTAAAACTCAATCTTCTTGATAAAAATAACTAATCTAAACTATACATTTTAGATCAATCACCACCAAAATTCTGGTTAGATAATTTCTTGATAAAAATAACTAATTTAGACTAACTAACAACTAGTAGTCCTTATGGGAGTGATCTAATCACGAGAAAAGACCAAAAACAAATCATCACAATTCTTGTCATTTTGTTGACCCAAAATTCCAGATATATTGCATTCAACTATACATATTTTCAAACTGGCAAAAATACTGAGGGGAGAAGAAGAAGGAAAGCGGGAACAGAAAGAAAGAATAAGAAACTGAGAATTTAGACATCCTGCATTATAATGCTACAGCCATCTTGATTTTTGACTTTTTTTTTTTTTTTTGCTTGAGATTTTATCTTGTTTACTTTCTCTACCATGTATTGGATCTTTGCTGGTAAGCCCTGAGTGTGCTCCTCAGCGTGGTTCAACAGAAGCTTTATAAATTCTATTTGGGAAGCATACTTTTTTCTCTCCATTATCAGCTCTCGTGTTAGCTCTTCGACTCTCTTATCATCAATCTACCAAAAGATATAAATAAAAGAAAGCAATAGGGAAAAAGGAACGGGATGAGAGAGAGCAGGGTAAAGAGAAGAAGT
Organism: Omphalea diandra; assembly: GCA_949677035.1. Classification (NCBI taxonomy): domain Eukaryota; kingdom Viridiplantae; phylum Streptophyta; class Magnoliopsida; order Malpighiales; family Euphorbiaceae; genus Omphalea; species Omphalea diandra. The sequence goes on along the minus strand of CATIWR010445515.1, from coordinate 45,879 downwards.
CAATAGCCAGTTTATGCTTGCATGCCTGATATAGCCTAATGCACATTCCATCGCAGCTACACAAATTCAAACAGTTCCAAGTTTTCTTAAGCAATCAATTCCCAGTATAATAAAGGAATAAATATGAGAATTCGCAGAGCCAATGCCTCAAGGAAGCTGCAAGGATTTTATATTCAGTTGCTGTACAAGAAATAAGGCATGATGGACAGTTAAGATTGTCCATTTCTTACTATTGTGATGTGTATGGGGCTAACGCTTAATATTGATGGCCACACCTCAGCCTAGTCCAATCCTCATCAATTTTTATTTTATTTTATTTATCACTGTAAAATTGCTTCTGTCATGCATTGTATTCATAATTTTACCACCTTGTCCATCTTAATTTTTTTTTTTTTACAAAAAATAGATGTCTTATGGGTATCATATACTTTTTTTCTTATCCAAAAAAAATATCAAATAAATAACATTTTAAAGGAGCTATAATGTGCTTGAAAGAATGGAAATGCTCTTTTTCCACATATATTCTTAACTTCTAATTGCCAATAGAGCATAAAAAATCATTAATTAAAAAAAAGATTAATAACTCTTGATAGTAAATATGGTCTCAATTGTTATCAGATTTATAATATTAGATTGCAGAGTATTAAATATTTTTTATATTACTTTTTTTACCTTTGTTTATTATAATAATACATGACATATTTTAAAACATAATAGATACTGAGTGTTACATAAATTTGAGAGATGCCATATCATTTATACTTTAAATATGTCACATATTCATCGAATATAAAAAATATAAAAAAATAATATAAAGAAGTTATTTTAACACTTGTAGATTTGCTCCTCTTGATTAAAGTAAAGTTGCTAAAGTAATATTGAGAAAATTTATCTTTATCTGGTAAGTTTATCCGTTTTGATTTTTTACTTATATCTATAATTATATTTTATTTTTAATATGTCAAATAATTTTGGTGAAAAAGAGATTAAAGATAGTGATGAAAAATAAGAGAAAAAAATATTATGGGCTATTGATAATGATTATGTCTGTTATAGAGACTAGAAATGTCAAAAAAAAAAAAAAAGTATATAAAAAAGTATCTATTAAGAGAGCTGATTTTCGATGCCAATTTGCTCATATCGTTGCTCAAGTTTTGTTCAAATCAGTCTTTCTTTTCATTTTGCTCAGTAATTGTCAAGTTCTAATTTAGTTAAATATGCAACAAATAAGAAAGTTTTTAAACCATTTGAAATATGGTCAGAATCACCATTGCTTATTCTAAATATTTTGTAAATTCTTTGGCCTAATTTTGAATCATCTCACAATTTTTATGTTAAGTATAATTGTTAAGTTGAAAACACTTTCGCTGCATCTATTATAATTTTTATTTTTTTAGTTTTATTTGAATATAGATTAGAAACAGAAAATGACAATTTATGAAGGCTAGTTAGTAAAATTCATAATCGAAAAAAAAAGTTTTAGGAACATAAATTTAATACAAAACCTCTTGTTATGCTACTACAATAATTTTGTTTATTAGATTCTTGGATATTTTCTAGTAAGAATTATGAATATTTACATGCATTATTAAAATTTATTAATTTATAATTGATAATATAAGAAATTGAAAATAGTAATGAATGGGAATTAAAGAAAAAAGATATCTGATTCCTTCTCCAATACTGCTTTCAGCCCTTTGCCATTTTCTCCATTAGTGATCTCTTCTTATTTCCTTTATTTTTGTATCCTTCTTGTCCAAAATAAATTCCTCTCTTTCTATATAGATCATCAGATTCTGTTTTTGAATATGTTAGATAGTAAAGGTGATAAATTTAGATCTCATCATAAAAAGTTTAATTATTCACTATCATCTAATATTTTCAAAATAGTAGATAGCACTCAGAATTGAATAAATCTTTTTCAATAACATCACTGGATCAAATTGAGCCTCCAATGAGATTTAATTGATATTAGAAACATAATCTCACTTAAAAAATTACTATTTGAGATCTTAATTTGATATTTTTGTCATCAAATGAGCCCCACTCGAGGGCTTAATTTTGCCATTGTATCAGTTGGCTCTAAAAGAGTAATTACAAGAGAGGAAACAACTTGTCCTACTTGATCGCAATCTCCTTCTATGGTACGTGCCACATGAGAGGAGATTTGGACTACATCACTATTTAAAACTCTTGATTGGGTAGGCTTAGGGCTAAACACTAATGGTAGTTTACAAACCATTATAATAGTAGATTCAACAACGTCTTTCCTACAAAAATTCTTAAATTATCAAGAGAGGTTTTTGGTTTTATTGCTTTCTCTTTCCTCCCCCATCGCCATGAATTTTTTTTTTTTTGGCTTACTAGGACTAGGCTTATTCAATTTCTCACCTATTGACTTCATGCCCCCAATGAACCACCTATTCTAAGATGGCGCCATATCCCTAGTCTTTTACGTGTCTTAGGATGACAATTAGTACGCACCAGTAGAGTTAGCACTAGTTTCCTTTCTAGTCGAATCATTGTTTACCTTCCTAGCCTTTTTGCTTGGGCCAATTGGCATTCAATATGGCTTTCTATTTCTTTCAATGATCATCTCACTTTTTCTTCTTTTTCTTCCAATCTCTTTACTTGCCTCTCCCTTTGGAGCTTTTTGAGCTTGGCTCTTATCAACTCCTAACCATTAGTAAAATCAATGGTAGTAGATTGTTATTACTTTGTTTTGCCGTTATAGCTCTTGCACTAACATTAATCTACCCTAGTCTCTTGAAAGCTAACTTTCTTAGGGTATTGGTATACTTCTTATTTAATTGTGTTATGTCCCGAAAGATTCAACAATGTTTGGGAGATGAGCAACTGTGGGAAAGATAAAGAAAACAAAGAAAGATAAGAAATAAAGGAAGGAAACAAAGGGAAACAGAGGAAAGAGAAGAAAGATATGGGATAGAGAAAAGTAATTTGTATTCAATATTCACTATCTCAGTTACGGTGCAATTGGTTATTTATACTAACTAGTCTAAAATACATGTAAATCTAAACTATTCCAAAATATGAATTCTAATTTTGGCCAACTAATTCACTATGGTGGGATACAACATTATCCTCCCCCATGAAGCTCATCCTTGTCCTCAAGGATGGAAACAACCCGAGAAACTATGGCAGTTGAACAACTACAGATAAGAGAACTCATTGGCTGCAAGCATGCTGAGGTTGGATTCTCCTTGTGTTGGTTTTTTCATCTACTCTGCGTCTTACAAACATAACTCTTTTTGTTTCCTTTCTCATTTTCACTGCCAAGCACTGTCCTCTTTGCCTTCCAAAAACATCAAGCTCATCAGTAAACACAATGCATGGAGCTTTTGCTTTGGCTTTTATATCAAATAAATCTTGCACTCTTGATGCACCAACCCCCACAAAAAAATCCATTTCTATCAATGGCTTTATGCTAGCATGATTATATCGCTCACGTATATCCCGAAGTCATGAAACTCCTAAAAAGAAGATGTTTCAGCAAAGAATTTTTTTTTTTTTTTTGTTTTTGTTTCGGTCTCATAAGCATTCTATCAAACACCTACAGAGCTTTTTATTTCTTCTTCTATTTTTCTTCTTTTGCTGCCTCCATCTTTCAAACTCATCCTCTTTAAGGATCACCTAACCACAAAATCTAATCATCAACTCACAACAGATATAACATTTATTCTTTCTTTTATTATAACCCACATTTATACCGACAAAAAAAAAAAGAACTAGGATTTGGGAACAGCGAAATTTTCATTCTCAACCATATTTGTAAAATTACTTGTAGGATTCTTCATAAAATCTTGATGTTATATTGTCAAAGAAAATATGGGTAAGTGAGGAGAATAGAGAAAGGTAATGATAATGGGTTTATTTTAGAAGGGAGAAGATTGGGTAGGGAAGAAAATAAGAAATGAGACAAGAAGAGAAATTCCTAGTGATTGAATATCCGTGTCATTTTCTTTTCTTCTTTTTGGTTTTTCTTGATTTTTCTTTAAGGACTCCAAGCTTTTTGATAGTGTTGGTAATAGTAATAGATTTAATCCAAGGGAAAGAGAATAGGTAGAGAAGAAGAAAAGAATGACGGGAAGAGAAAGAATCCCCAGGATTGTCACTACTCTGATACTAGATGTTGTGTACCGCAGGATTCAACAATATTTGGGAGATGAGAAATTGTGGGAAAGATAAAGAAAATAGAGGAAGGAAAGAGAGGAAAACAGAGGAAATAAGGGAGAAGTAGAGGAAGGAAAAGAAAAATACGAGAGGGAGAAAGATCAAAATAGAAAAAAGTAATTTATATTCAATATTCACTATCTCAAGTATAGTGCAATTGGTTATTTAGTGTGTGTATAAATATATATATGTGTGGTTAGACCAAGTTGTCATATATTACTGTCATATGCTGTGCTTGGCCCTGAGCCTGTACCACTTCAACTGATCTCGCATGGACAAAGGAGCCAAAATTATTTTTCCTGTTCTTATTAATAGGAAATGTTCTTTAATCTTTTCCTACTTGACTGTGTTATTGATTGTGGCGTTTTCGTAATTCATAGGGCCTCAAACCTAATGAGGGTGACTTTAATTAATGTATTATATTACTACCAAGTTTATGGACAAAAATATAGCCACCTCGATAGGAAAATCATGGACAGTTGTTCTGCATGTGATTGATCGGTAGAAAGGAGAACGTACCGTGTTTCTGATTGAAAAGCCTGGCCTACTCGTATTTACTCCTCTTTCGGAGCGTCGATTATAAACTTGGTTCACATTATTTCATGCAGTACATTAAATTTGATGCATCTCATTTCTTGCTTCCGTTGTCACTAGTTGCAACCCAAAGTGGATATTATACCACTGTTTTTTTTTTTTTTTTCCTACATTTTCCCCTTACAGTATATATCAAATTAATATTCAAGTACATAATTTTAATTTTTTATTATAATTTAATAAAATAATATATTTTAATTTTTTATTTAAAAATAAATCTTTTTCTAATATAAAATTCATATCGTATTAGAATTAATGTTTTATTTTAAATTAATTATATTATATTAATATCTTTAAAAATAATATAATAATTTTAAAAAATTTAATTAAATAAAACAATTAATTGACATATTATATATATATATATATATATGAAGAATTTGATTCATATCTAAAATTAGATTAAGTTAGATGATGAATCATTCAATAAAAAAGGATTTATATGATATATTTTGGATATAAATCTATGAAAAATTATGAAACATCATTGATAAAATAAGAAAAATAAATAAATAATTTTTATGATTGAATGATTTATCATCCTATACGGTAAACTCAATTTATATTAAAATTTATGCTAAATTGGGACCATTCATAGAATTAGAAATACCATTAGTTAAATTTGTCTTCTAATCAGTGCATCACAAGTTAATATCTAAAGATAAATCATTCCTGGCAAATTGAAATTTTAATCTTTTAATAAATAAGAAAGAATTTGATCTAAAATACTTATATTAATTTAATGACTTTCATGATAAAAATTTAGTTATATATGATCATCATAAAATTTGAGCCATAATTTAGTAACTACAAATGCAAAATACCCTATTTATCAATATAATTAGTCATTATTTTATAACTACAGTATGAAGTAATTAAAGAAATTCTTAACTATATCAATTAACACACACACACACACACACATATATATATATATTCATTATATTTGATATTTTTATTGAAAATAAATTTAATAGTTCTTTAAATTTAATGTTATGAATATAAAAATTAGAATTACATGAGAGTTAGAAGAATACAATTTTATAAATATTGTGTCATAAAATTTTTAACTTTAACAAAATTTTTATCTTTGATTCTAATTTTTTTTATAAAAAAGTAAAATAAATAAGTTCACTTAAAAAGTTAGAAAAGAAAATTTAAAATTGCAAATAGTTAGTTGCAAACTATTGTAAAAAGAACATCCAAGCTGAGCTCTGATAGTTGTGTATTTACTTTTAAAATTTGTAGCTCTTGGATTCGAATCCTTTCTCCTTGTTGTAATTAATGTTAAAAAATTATTGTCAAACGAAAAAGCAAAAATAAAAAAAGTCACACTCTTGGCTAATTTAAAAAAATGCAAGTTGTTTGAACAATGACAATAGGCATCAATGCAAAGTCACCCTCTTTCTTTTAATGGCTTGTAATTGCTAATACAAAGAGTAAATGTATTAGGGGCACCAGTGGCTATGTTTTCTTGACTCACATATGATAGATGTTTTGATACGGGTAAGAAAAATCGAACTGAATTAAAAAAAAAAAAAAAGAAATTAATCAAGGGAATATTATTCAATCAGTTTAATTTGATTATTCTGTAGATACAATTCAACTTAATTTTAATTTTTAAAATTTAGTTTTTGATTTTGATTTAATTTTTTGTATAAAAAAATCAAATTAACTGAATAAATTAAAATCATTAATAAATCTAATCAAATTAAACTGAATCGAATCGAAATTTTATAAATTTGATTCTATTTGATTTGTAAGCATATAAAGTTTGATTTATTCGGTGTTTTAAAAATTTTCAGTTTGATTCGTAAAACAAAAAATTCAATTTATTTGTTTTTAATAAAAAATCAAATCAGACAAATCAAACTAATCAAATGTTTGCCCCTATGTTTTGGAACATTAAATGGTTTCAATCTAATTCCAGAACGTGTAGCCTTATGCTTTTGACCCAAAAAAAAAAAAAAAAGTGTAGCTTTATGCTTTTTTTTGGTAGTTGCTTTTCTCTTTTTTCTTAAGTTTTTGGACAAAATTTGATCGAATATTCTTCATTTTTTATATTGAGTTGTATCAAATTTTATAATAATTTTATTCATTTTATACAATCATTTACTAAATTTAAAATAGTCAAACATAATCCTGATAATAATAAAAAAATTAATTAAATTGAACAATGTACATTATATATATATTGAAATAAAACTAATTAAGTTGATATTAAGTTTCACTGTTTTGTGTTACTACATATTTATTCAATTAATAATTTAGTAAACAAACCATATTTTAATTGAAATTCATTTTCAATATCAAATAAAATTGAATTAAACTATATTTAGTCTAAAAATTAAATAGAATATTTTAAAATTAAATAAAGTAAATTTGAATATTTGTTTTAATTTTGATTTTGATTTTAATTTTAATTCTAATTCAAGTCACTCATATTTTATTTTTTAAATGAATATATTAATAATATTTTAAAATATTATTATAGTAATTTAAATTAAAGTAAAATTCATATGAGTTTAGCATTATATTTTTTTTAGATGGGTGAATGAGTCTGTTAATGTTAATTTTAAATTAAATCAATTGCACATGGGACTATATTAGGTCAAATCATTTATATTTTCTTTAATTTTGGATCAAATCAAAGTGAGAAAAATGTCAAAATGTAGCTCCAAGCTACACATGACATTTATAGCTAGCTCTAAGGTAGTGTTTGGCTACCTTGGACACTATAGTATTCAAATATAGAATTTGTTCAAATGTGTACAAAATTGAACAAAAAAAAAATCTATCTAGAATGAGCAAATTTTGAGATACAAAATTTATTCAAACGATATTTAAAAAGTGAATAAAAAATGAATAAATTGTGTATTCAAAATATGAAGTCAAACACGATTTAGTATGATTATTATTATCATTACGGTCGTATTTGATCCATTACTAATTTTTTTTATATATTTACAAAAATTAGTAATAAGCCAAATGTGATTCTGGTGGTAATAATAATTATGTGAGACTGCATTTGGTTTCATATTTGGATATAAAATTTGTTAACTTTGTTTATAAAATTTATTCATTTTTTGTATATTGTTTGAACAAATTTTGTATGTAATATATAATTTTTTCATTATAGATAAAGAATCTATTCCTTTGTTTATTCATTTTTTTTTTTTTTTTACATTTGAACTGTCAAATATGACCTTGAGTTCTACACACTTATTCAATTAGTTATTTTTTTAAATCTCGTCATTAAATATAAATAAAATAATTAAATTAATAAATTATATTCATACATTATAATTAATAAAAATAATATATATATATATATATATATATATATATATATATATATATATATATATCTTAGCTTATATAGTTAAAAATTTCTTTAATTACTTCATATGGTAGTTAAATAATTACTATTTATATCAACAAATAGGGTATTTTGTATTTGTAGTTACTAAATTATGGCTCAAATTTTGTGATAATTATATATAACTAAATTTTAGTCATGAAAGTAATTAAATTAGTACAAGTATTTCATATCAATTTTTAGATGAAAATTTTTCAGTAGATAAAAGTTCAAATTGTCTCCCAACTATTTTAAAAAGTACACATTAGCTAAAATTAGTTTTTTAAACTAATTTTATTTCTATACTCAAATTTAAGAGCTAATTAAACTAAAAAAATGAAAAATAAATTTTTATGTTTTAAGTCAATAGATTTATTCAAAAATATAAAATAAATAAATATGCAAAAGTTCATTTTTTATTACAAACTTTTTTCTCCAATTATTTATATTTTGATCCAACTGTCATCTCCAAATCTTTTGTATTCAATTTTGTATTTGTTTCAATCTTTTTTCATAATTTTTTGTAAAAAATTATCATTTTATTGATAAAAATATGAAAGAATAAAATAAGTGGTTTAATTAAAAATGATTGACTCATTTATGCTTTGATCCTAAATTAGTAAGTAGCTAGATTGATGTATGACTATAACATATTGATAAGTAGCTTAATTGATGTATTTCTAATTTTAGATGTCAAATATAAAAAGATATATTATAAATTTAATGTCTATATATGGACAATATATTATTTCAAAATATTTTATCATGAAAATTCTTCTTTAATTTTAATTCAATTTTAGAGGCCAATATTTCATAAAATTAATTCCTTTAAATACACTAAATCAGCATGAAAGATGCGTTTTTCAAATATATGAGTACAAGTGACAAAATATATAATTTTATTATTGAAAAAAATAAATATCCAATAATACTACTTTGGGATATAAAATTAAATTTTCAAAAAAAGTTTAGAATGATTTAACTATTTCAAAAATAAATTATTAAATCTCGAATTGAAGAATATAAGAGATTAAGTCTTAATATAAATTGATTTAAAAAAAACCTAAAGTATTTATTACTAATATATGCAATTGTGCATATATATTTGAGGAAAAAATAACTTTTTTATTTTTTATATATACTTTTAATAAATCTATTAATTTAAATATAAAAAATTATTTTTATTAATTTTAGATTTAAATAGCCCTTAAATTTTAGTTTAGGATTTAAATTAGTAAAAAAATAATTTGAACTGGTATGTATTTTTTAAAATTTCTTGAATCAATTAGATTTTTATTTACTAAAAAATTCATTTAAAAATTGATCCAACATATTTATACTAATTTAATGACTTTCATGACGAAAAATTAGTTATATGACCATTTTATAAATTAATTTTTAGAAATGATTTTAGAAGATACGAGCATAACAGTTCAATATAGCCTCATTTTTGCTTTACATGATTTTAAATTTATATAGTAATCATGCTCAATTGAACTCTAAAAAATTTAAGTCGTACTAGACAATAACAATATAAATTAAACAATTGTAACTAAACTATTCTTAAGTATAATATATGTCTCTCTGGTTAACTTTATAGATTTAACAAATAATCATGAATTGTATACTAATAGTCATATCTAATTGAAATATACTAAGTACAATACATATTTAATAGATTATTATACAAATCTCAGAATTAAAGTACAAAATTCGTAATTATTAGTATTAATTTAATATAAATTGTTATACAAATCTCAGAATTAACGTACAAAATTCATAATTATTAGTATTAATTTAATATAAATTGAATATGATTTTAGCATATATTTAAGTTATTATAATACTTTTTTTTTTTGAAAAGAAGTATTATAATACTTAAGTAAGGAAACATTTCATACTTTGAAAATAAAGTTATTATAATATATTTAAGTTATTATAATACTTTTTTTTTTTTGAAAAGAAATATTATAATACTTAAGGAAGGAAACATTTCATACTTTGAAAATAAAGTTAACCAACATATAAAAACACTATTATATCAATTAATAATAATGTATTTTTAAATTTAATTTATTTTGATATCTATGAAATGATTGATACAAATGAAGTTAAATTTTAGATCTTTATTCGTATGTAACATAAGTCTCAAGCTTTAATTCAAAAATCAAAACAAAATAAATTTTCAAATCCCAATAAGACTTCTAGGAAACTTGTTTCTAGCATTTTGAATTATAAATATTCAAGACGTGTTAATCTCAACTTTAAATTAACTGAGTAATTTAAGATTTAAATTAAACGAGTTTGTCAAATTATTAAGATATCACTAAACAATCTCACTAAGTCCTATTAAGAACTCAATAAGAGAACTAATCGAGATAAGAAATTAGAATTATATTGATCATCAACTCACTCTTACGCATTTTTGATAGGTCGTTATATAGGCTTTACATTTCTTTTCTATGTTAGAAAAAAAAAAGACTTAATTCTAATATAGAAAATAATAAACAATCCAAATAGAAAGATAACATGTCCTATTCAGCCAAATATGGTTTAAAACTCCTAAATATGTATTATTACAATTGAATAAAGGAAAAGAAAAACTTCTGAATTAAATAGGACATAACATTCAACCAAAATAAGAAGAAAACCAAGAGAATGATATGTTGAAATCTTGTCAATCTTAAAAAGATATTTTGACTTGACTTTTTGACTTTTTTTCTTATGTGTCACCCCTCATTTAGTTCCTCTTTAAGACTTTTATTCTTCCACCAAAAGATACTCGAATTATTCTTGAAAGTTTATTAGAATATTCTAGAACTTTTTTTTAAAACCTTTTAGAACATTTATGTGCAAATTTCCCCATTTGTAGAGTTGGACTTCTTGATTTCATTTTAAAAATTCATACATGAAATGGAAGCACATAAAAGACCATTTTTTCCTTGTGAAAAAGATTCTCCAAATAAAATATGATAGTTCCAAATATGACAACTTCAAATATGGTAAGTCCAAATCAGATAAATTCAAATATGACAGTTTTAAATATGACAGCTCCAAATATCATAAGTCCAAATAAGACAAGTTCAAATATGGTAGTTCTAAATATGATAGTTCCAAATATGATAGATTTTTAAAAAATTTGTGATTCCTTCTTCCTTTCGAAAGAGATCTCCTTGCTGGTTCTTTTCATTCTTTGTAACATTGAGCTTGACCCTAACTTGGTTCATATCATACGTCCTTTCTTTAAAAAGATTCGACCTCGAATCTTAGCCTACAAGATAATAAAAACCAAGTATAAGAACTAACAAAGATAAATCTAAATCTAACTTATCATGCAAATTGCAATTATCTCCACCCATATCAAATATAGCTCATATGAAACCACCTATAAAAAGGTTAGAACGCACCAAAGAAGTAAGAAAAGAACGAAAAATAAAAACAAAGTAACTAAAAGAAACTTTAGAAAATATTTTATATCTAGCATGGACAAATACTAAAGTATCAATTTTCTTTAAAACAAAAACACTAAAAGATCGAGGTTTATCAAAACAAGATTTTGAAATCAAATAAGAACATAAAAGATAAGAATTTTTGAAATCAAAAGAAAACTTTCTTCCTAACTAACACTTAAAATAGAAATAAGAATAAAAAAATAGTTTATAAACATTAAAACAAGAAGGAGAACATTTAGAATGAAAAGAAACACAAGAACTAAGGTCTTTTAAAAAGAACACACTTCTAGAATGAAAAGAAAACTTGTAAAAACAAGAATTATAAGAAGTCAAACTCATGGAATTAAAAGAAAACAAGCTAAAATAGAATTTAAAAGGAAACAAATGTTTAAAACAGAAAGAGTTCTTTGAAACACAAAAAATATGAATAAAAAAAGTTTATCACTAAAAGAGAAAGGATTAAAAACATTAAAATATAAATAAGAAGAACTATCACATTGAAAACGAGAAGAAAAACACGAAAAATAATTTGAAGAAGAAGGAAAATGCTAAGAAAAGGAAAAAAGTGTTTAGAACAAAAGAAATCATTTAAAACGCAAAAACAAGTATTTAAAGAAGAAAATAAATTAGAAATACAAAAAAAAAATACTTAAAACAAAAAGAACTATACCTAGAACACATAAAACAAGAACAAACATCTAAACAAGAATGGAAAAACTCTCTTTCACCCAAATTTGCAACCTCACTCTTTAATATAGCACCATCATCAAAAGTGTTAAAAGTTAAGTTAGTTTCTTTGCTAGGCTCCTCCACTGAAAACCATTCTTCATAACCTTGCAAAAGAGACATAAAATCACTATACAAAAGATTGTAAATTTCATTAGTAGTATAATACATCATTTTGAATAAAAACATTGTGGTGACCTTTTGGGAATAATAGCTCTCATCACTCTTTTTTTTTTTTTTTACATAGATTTACCTTTTTCTCACCTTCTCTTTTTGCATTCACATCTCTTGGATTTGGTGTATCCATGCTAACCTCTCATTTTTTCACTTTTTGCTTGCACCTCTCATGGTTTTCTCACAGCTCTTATTTTGCTGTGCAATTATTTCTTGTTCACTCTTATGTGCACTATCTCTCTCTTTTTATTTTATTTTCTTTTTTTAACATTATCATCATCTTTGCTGATAACCAATACATCATCTTGTATGAGATTTACAATTTGAACATATGAACAAACTTCTAACGTGGTATCTTATCAACATGTAAGCTAGCATTATCACCATTTTCTATACAATCATTGCCTCTTTATTTGTACAATCATGTTCAAAATCTTGGTTTTTAAGACTTGTACCATCATGTAAAGAAGAAGTTTAAATGTCCATTATACCTTTAGAAATAATAATCTCATAATCAATGCTAACTTTAGAAGCTTGTGTAGGCCTTGAAAATAATTCTTCATAGGAATTTGATGCATACATTTTTCACAATCTTCTCTTTATCCCTCACCATATAGATATAGGATTTCGCCCATAATACTCTCTAGTGCATGATAATTGTTCCCACAATAACAAGCCATCATCTTCAAAGTTAACAATAGTAGTTGTTACCTTATTTTCCTCAGATAAGTTGTGATATTCAAAGATTTCTGCTTACTTTTCCTATACTAAGTATTCTTAAGAACCACCTTTTCCATAGAATTTTGTCATTTTTGGCTTGTAGTTGTTATTGTAAGCTTGACTCAACTTATAGTTCAAATTTGAAAGATTATCCACCAATCATTTTATTTGATCTAACATGTCTTTCATAAAGCACGTAAATTCATTCCTTTTTATCTCTTTTGAATCTTTCATTGTTTAAGAAGAAGGAAGGAAAAAAAAAAAAAGAATCCCATAACTCTTCCTCATGTGTTTACATTAAAAAAGATGACACTCCCCTCATGTTTTACACAATAAGGCTTTTTTTCCTCTTATGATCTTACAAACTCTTGCCTTTTTTTTCCTTCTTTCTTTTTTTTTTTTTAACTTTTTTTTTTGAAGCTAAATCAGATTTAGAATTGTAAAAAATGCAAACAACAACCCAAAAATACAAAAGATCATAAGGAAGCCAAATTTATCACTTGTAGGGTTATTTTGGTAATTTTACCCTCCCTTGAATTTTGAGATGTGTTTTGGCCGAAAACACCAGAAAATACCAAAGGGATGATTAGTAACAAAAAAAATAATTTGGAAGGAAGAATGATGAAAAAACTGTAAGAATAAGCTAAAATCAAATTTCTCTTAATTTAATGAGATTTTGGCAACTCCTAAATTTTAAGAAATTTCTTGAATCAAACACTTCAATTCTGCAATTAAAGACACAAGAATGGTTAATTGATGAAGAAATTGGAATTTGGACAGAAGAAAAATAAGAAATCATAAATTTTGCAAAGTTTCTTAATTTAAGGAATTTTTGCACAAGTATGAGATTTTGATGGAATTTGAATATGATTTTTTTTTATAATGTGATATTAGATGATGAAATAAGACTAATGAATGTAGAAATAATGAAAAGAAACAAATTTGAATGCAAGGATTGAAATGTGGCAGAATTGGAGAGGAAAGGCGAATAATGTGATTTAATGAACTAAGAATAATGCAAGGACATAGAAAGATAGATATCTTTGATCTTGAATGTCAACAAGGCTCTGATATGAAATGATATGAATGAGGTTGATTTTTGGATCCTTATTCGTATGTAGCACAAGTCCCAAACTTTAATTTAAAGATCAAAATAAGATAAACTCTCAAATCTCATTTATACCTCTAGAAAATTTGTTTCTAGCAACCTAAATTATAAAGATTCAAGAGGTGTTAATCTCAACCTTAATTAACTAAGTAATTTAAGACCTAGATTAAATGAGTTTGTTAAATTATTAAGAATTCACTTAACAATCTTACCAAGTCCTATTAAGAACTCAAGAAGAGAATTAATCTCTCATAAGAAATTAGAATTATATTGATCATCAACTCACTCTTACACGTTTTTTATAGCCCTTTATATAGGCTTTACATTGCTTTTATGTGTAGGGAAAAAAAAGACTTAATTCTAATCTAGAAAATAAGAAACAATCCAAATAGAAAAATAACATGTCATATTCAACCAAAAAGGGGTTAAAACTCCTAAATAGGTGTTATTACAATTGAAGAAAGGAAAAGAAAAACTCCTAATTAAGTAGGACATAACATTCAACCAAAAGAATAAGAAAAACAAGGGAATGATATGTAGAGATATTGTCAATCTTGGAAAGATATTTTAACTTGACTTTTTGACTTTTTTTCCTTATGTGTCACCCCTCCTTTAGTTCCTCTTTAGGACTTTTATTCTTCTACCAAAAGATACTTGAAATATTTTTGAAAATTTTTTATAATATTTTAGAACATTTTTGGAAACCTTCTAGAATCTTTTAGAATATTTGTATGCAAATTTTTTCCATTTGTAGTGTTAGACATCTTGAGCTCATTTTGAGAATCCATATATGAAATGAAAGCACATAAATGACCATTTTGCCCTTATAAAGAAGATTGTCCAAATAAGGCAGATCCAAATAAGCCAACTTCAAATATGGTAATTCCAAATATGCAACTCTAAATATGACAAGTCCAAATAAGGCAAATTCAAATGTGACAGCTCTAAATCTGGTAACTCCAAATAAGGCAAATTCAAATGTGACAACTCCAAATCTGGTAACTCCAAATAAGACAAATTCAAATACGATAGCTTCAATGACAGGTTTTTGAAACTTTTGTGATGTCTTCCTCTTTTTGAAAGAGATCTTTTTGCTAGTTCCTTTCATTTTTTGTAACCTTGAGCTTGCCTCTAACTTGGTTTATATCAATGATGCTACAAGAAATTTAATCTTTATGTTAGAATGTTTATAGGTGAAATTAATTAGACTATTTGCTTTATTAATTTGACTTGGATTGATAACTTAATTTGTTAGTTTGTAATTATGAACAATATCAGAAATAAAACATACTATTCATTTTATAGTATTACAACATATCTTTTTAAGGTTACCATAATTTTCTAACGATATTATCCACTATTATATATATATATATATATATATATATATATATATATATATATATATATCACCTTTAAAAATACTAATAACTTGAAATATCCACCATTTAAAATATTCATAATTTGACCTATAGCATGCTATAAAAATATTTTATTATTTGTATATAATTTTTAATATATTTTATTATTTATGTGTGACTCTTAAATTTTTAAAATAAAAATTAATTGATAACTTATTAAAATTGATAATGTAATAATTTTTTTCATATTAACTAATAAAAATATCTTGATAAATTTATAACTTAAAAATTAATAATAAAATATTAAATCATTCCAAAAACTTCAAATAAAATTTATATACAATATTAAGTAAAAATTCATGCAATGCATAAATTAACGACTTGTTAAAGGAGGAAGAAAATGAGCAAATATAGTTGAAAATACTTTAAATATATTGAAATCATTAAATATAAAAATGACACATAATTTTTTGTAACTCCTTAAATTTTTCTTACCTCCATAAATATATAGCTAAAAATATTTAACAAAATAGTTACAAGAACAAATTTATATTATAAAAGCTATTAATGTAAAAAAGAATTTAATTTTCATTTTGTAATAATTTAACAATAATTATCCTCAATAATAGTTATTGTTAAAAAAATTTTTAAGTCTATTAATCACTATTACATTATTAATTGGAAGGAAAAAAAATCCATGGAACAATCTCAAAGGGAAACAAATTATTTTTTAACCATTTTAGATCAATTAAATAGCAAAAATTGTTTGCCACATAACAACCAATATGACGCCATCATCCAAGACTAGAGTTTTTCTCGAGCGTACCAAACTATGCTTTTTGGCGTTCAATATTTTATTACAATTGCACTGTTATATGGATCCTACTGCAATTACAAACCCATTCCAACTGTTGTTTGTTTTTTAATTGCCACTGGCGTTAGTCATTAATAGCCTCACTTTCTGTGCAGGTTACATTTTTTTATTTGGAGCTATGCTTCTGTTCATATCGCGTACCCAAAAACAATTAGTAAAACATAATACGACTATAGTATATAAGTACCAGCGGAGATGGCAGCTAAAGTATTAATCATTCTCTTGAGGTTTTAACAATGGCAGTCATCAACTTGTTCCTTAGTTGGATAATCTTATTAATCTGCTCTTGCAATGTTGTGATTGTTAATACAAGGCCAACAACCTCCACAACTTCTTTACCCACATTTCCAGCCATTCTCATCTTTGGTGATTCTGTGATGGATACTGGTAACAACAACAATATTAAAACATGGGTCAAGGCTAATTATCCTCCTTATGGTCAATCCTATCCAGGCCACATCCCGACAGGAAGGTTTTCTAATGGAAAACTTATTCCTGACTTCTTGGCATCTTTTCTTGGTATTAAACAGGTTGTTCCTCCGTTCTTGGATCCTAAACTGTCCGACCATGAACTTATTACAGGAGTTAATTTTGCGTCAGCAGGTTCAGGATTTGATGATTCGACTAGTATTTTTTCCAACGTTATCCCAGTTTCAAGACAACTTGAGTTCTTTAAAGTCTATATACAGAGGATTAAGGGAATTGTTGGTGAAGAAAACGCTATGAAGATTATTAATGGTGCTTTAGTGATTCTAAGTGCTGGAACTAATGACTGGATTTTCAATTTTTATGATGTTCCTACTAGAAGGTTGGAGTTCAATGTTAGTGGGTACCAAGATTTTCTACTCAATAAGCTACAAACCTTTACTAAGGTAAGAATTAAGGCATTACTCATCATTTCCTTGTCTTTTTAGTTTATAATTTGGCTCTGACTGAGATTTGAACTCACAATCTTATAGTTTTAGAGACGAGTCCGAATCAAAGCTCATTCTATGCATTTTAAAATTTGTTCATGTGTGTTCCTCTAACGTGAACTTCCTTGCAGGAATTATATGGTTTAGGCTGTCGTTCGATAATTATTAGTGGGCTAGCTCCAACTGGTTGCCTACCTATTCAAATGAATCTAAGACTTGAGAAAAATTGTTTGGAAGATCAGAATAGAGATTCTCAAACCTACAATAAAAAACTTGTGAAATTAATAACTCAAATGCAGGCAACTCTTCCCGGCACCAAAATTGTGTATAATGATTTATATGGGACGGTAATGGACATGCTGACTTATCCCGAAAAATATGGTAATTTACTACATTTAGTACATTAGTAATAATGTATTCTCTAAATATATAAATAATAATGATATGGAATATGCATGTTGAATGAACAGGTTTTGTGGAAACAAAGAAAGCATGCTGTGAAAATGGTGGAGAATTTGCAACATCAATTTTCTGCGATTCAATTACTCAAAATATATGTAAAGATCCTTCTAAGTTTTTATTTTGGGATATGATTCATCCAACTTTGGCAGGCTACCAATATGTTGTTGCATACATGTTACAGAATGTTATTCCTCAGTTCTTGTAGAATTTACAGCTATGAGGTTTTGTACAATAAAAGTAATTATGTAATATTTTAAAATTTATTGGAGGTGTTTAGCCTCATTTAATGGACTTGTCCAGTAGTGTTTAACCAAATGCTGGCTTTTTCACCGTCACAAATTTACTTACTTAGACAATGAATTTAAATGAACATACCACAGAGAAAGGGACAAAAAATTTAGAAAAAAAAAAAAGATGAAAAAAGCCATTCTGTGTAGTAACTATGTTATTGAAAATTGCAAAGTCTGGTGTTAAAAAACTATCCGAGGATCTATTTCCATTTGAAGTTCCCCAAAATTCATAGCAAATGAGAATTTTAATCTCTCAAATGCTATTGCTGAACTTCACTTCTTAGACCCTTCATTGCTTCCTGCAAAGTTTGATTCAAATACCCCCAAAAGAAATAGAGGACCATATCTTCCTTAGGTCCATTAGTGAATATATAAGGAAGAAATGAACATTAAAAATAAAGAAAAAAAATTATGAAACCATGAGTTCCCACATTTATGTATCATTCCACAGTGAAAGTAGAAGTAGCATGGCAAACAGCCCTATTGTTAGGCCTTGTAGCAAGAGCAGGAACAGCAGTTGGCACCCAGTTGTTACATGTTAAGCCTTGGTGGTCATATGCACTAGGCTTCATTCCTGCACCAGTTGATGATGATTGTTGATAATACAAATTATTTCTAGCATGATAAGTACAATCAGTTGATGACCCAAAAATATTTTCATAACCTAGTCCACCCTTCACTTCTCCATCTCCAAAACCATTCCCTTGTTGGGTCCCGTCATTACCGTTACTATTAGCTATAACTGTAGCCATTGCAATCCCATAATTGCTTCCAGCATTATAACCACCCATTCCTTGATCACCTCCTCCAGTACTGCTATACATAACTGAGTTATTAGACCCAGAGCTATGTTCCATAGAAGAGGAATCCATGCTCATGAGATTATGCAAAACAGAAGCTGCAGGTTGAAAGAAATTGTGGGTATTCCCCAGTTGAAGTTGATGAAAATCTTGATAACTGTGGTTATTGGCAATGGCAATATCAGTGTCTTGTTCTTGCTTGCACCAAAGCCGTTGCCCATAAGGATAGTGCATGCTAAAAGACTGATGATGATGACGATGAGGCTGTTGAAATGCAATAGTTGGCCAACCATGATAGCTACTGATACCATCCATTGTAAGATGTGAACTCATTGTGTCATTTTCCGTTTTTTGTGAATCAATAGCCATTTCTGCCTGCTCCAGATCTTTCAACCTCTTAGCTGCTCCGCCTATAGGCAATGTGCTGCTCTCCAGGATGCTGTTGACGTCATATCTGCTCATGTCAAAGTTGGTCACTGCGTTCAATCCTCTGAATTTTATGGCTGCAATATCATATGCCTCTGCTGCTTCCTCTTGAGTGCCTGTAGACATCAAAGTCAACAATCTTATCATTTGAGATTGTATTAGCTTTTTTTTTTAATTTACTATGATTGAGCTCAACTGGGTTTCAAGTCGAGACCTTTTAATTTCGGAGACAATTTTTGTACTGCTGAACTAAAACAAAAGGTGTGTTTTAAACAAGTTCATTCATTAGAACATTGGAAATAAAACTTACTGAAAGTTCCCAAGTAAAGGTCTTTGTTCCCTGCAACTCTACCAATTCTCGCTTGCCATCTTCCATGCTGATGGTGTCTGAATATGAAAACGAAATTTTCCCAGAGAAGTTAAATTGTTAATCAGTATTCCTCCCACAGCAGGAATGTTTCTAATTTAGCAAGGGGTATTATGTACTTAAGAAATAGTTCAACACTAAGTCAAATGATAGTTCCTCGATCGACCATTAAGGAGCCATACGTATTAATTGATAATAGAGGAAGACAAAAATTGGGCATACCAAAAAAAAAAAAAAAATTTCTCTAGGAATAATTATTAGTAATTACCTAGTTACGCCTCGATATATAGATGCACCACGAGAAAACCCACTACTCTTCCTGCATTATATAATCTAACCATTAATTACATATATTATTAGGATAAAAGGAAGAAGAAGACAACGGCATTTCTAAGCACCTTCGAAGAGACGCAACATATTCCTGCCTGGTCATGTGCTTCATCTCCTCTAGCTCTTTTTCATAGTTGCTAATCTGCAATTTTATTTTACAAATTAATAAATTTCAGTACAACCCTTATGTGTAGGTGAAACTATGCATATAAAAATCCTCCAATTTCTATTGCCTTAGGACACATGATATGATCCCTGTTAATGGGATACTTTTGGGGAGCACAAGAGCTTAAATTATGTGAAAGGTTAATATAATACTCCAAACATTTCTCCACTAATGTTTCACATAAAGCAAAGTTGCAAACTTCATGTCAATGCAAACGAATTACACATTTGGACATATTCAAATATACAATTATTGCTTGTAATTTTTCCAAATAACTTGTTTTTATTTTGTGAAAGAAATTGTTACGTACAAAGGAAAAAAACAAAAAAGTTGTGTTAATAAGAGTGATTCAAAATTCCCTGAAAAAGGGAAGAAAAGTAGAAACTTACTGGGAAATTTGTCGTGGTAGTGGTGCCCCAATATTTCAATGCTGCTAAATCATATGCTCGAGCTGCCTTTTCTTCTTTGTCATAACCACCTACAAAAATTCAAGTCAAAAAGAAATGGCCAGATGGTTTTTTCAGATTTAATTAGACAATCCTGATTAATTTATTCATTTTTTTTTTCAAGAAATAAAAGGAGAAAAAAATGTTTACCCAAATAAACTGGCAATGAAATTTATGAAGCCCCACATGAAGATATGTAAACATCCAAAAGGGCAACACAAGTTAGTACAAAAATGAAACAATAAATGAATGATTCATCAAAAGTGGGATCCAAAAAGAAATGATTTTTCATTTTTACAGAATCTACAGATATGTGATTGATATATATATATAGAAAATGTGGAGTTTATTATTAATTATATATGTATATAACATGTAACCCCATACCTTGCCTTCCCTTTCGAGTTTGTCCTTCTCTTCTGCAACTATTATCCCATAGATGGGCCTCATATCTACCTGTCCATCTATGTCTGAAAAAAACAAAACCCTAAAATCATTATCACATATAACCAACTGAGAATGTATCAATGAAAGGAAACAGATTAAAATACTCAAAGTATGATTCTTTCTTGTTTAAACAAGCAAAAAATTCATGGGTTATTAAGGTATATTCATTCACATCTACATATACAAAGATATATACCTTGTTACACCACGGTATATTGAAGTTCTTTGACCAAAAGTATCAATGGATTTCCTGGGAACTGTTTCAATAGCTCCTGTTTGACTATCCAGGCCAGGTGATGTTATTGCTGTTATCTTTTGCTGCTTGTTATTATCAGAAGAACTGTGATATCCACCATTGTTAAAAATATTATTATTGGCTTCTCCAGTAGTCGCAGATGCAAGAAGTGGCAAAGGAGAGCCGCCTGATTGTGAGCCAGTGCTCATTGAAAGGGACAAACTTTGTGCACCACCGCCACCGCAGGCGTTGTTCTTAGTGTCTTGTTGTTGTTGTTGTGTCGGTGCCGGTTGGTTCCTTAGCCAAGTCTTAATCATGGACAACCCAATGGAGCTATTACTATTATTATTGGTGCTACTGTTAACTTCCCCATTGCTTGCTCTATCATTTGCGCCTTGCAAAGAGCAGTTTTGGAACATGTAGTGATCTCCAGTGCCGGTACTATACATGGTAGGAAGCTTGTTGTGTTCATGATTAGCAAATGAATGGCCGCCGAGGAAGTTTTCGAGCTTTGGTTCCTGGTTGCGATCAAGATTTTGGGTATTGCATGAAGTACCCATTAGCATAGAGAAGTCTG
Source organism: Omphalea diandra (assembly GCA_949677035.1). Taxonomy (NCBI): domain Eukaryota; kingdom Viridiplantae; phylum Streptophyta; class Magnoliopsida; order Malpighiales; family Euphorbiaceae; genus Omphalea; species Omphalea diandra. The sequence continues at coordinate 23,861 of CATIWR010445515.1, read as the reverse complement.
AGGAGTTTGCTTTGTAGGTAGTAGTATCTGCACCGTTCATGCCTAAACCCTTCATATTCCAATCTGAAATAAAAAATAGAAGACAAACAAAAAGAGATACTACTTAAAATCCATCATTATTGCTTAAAGATTTCAAGAACTGAAAAGATGGTTAGGGTTATTACAAACCTTGAGATTGGTTGTGTCTAAAAGCTTCAAGAATACCAAAAGCGGGTGGTAGGTTGAGAGAAGGAGCACTGGAGTCAGAAGTGAGATCAAAGCAGTCTCCAGATACATCAGTAGTTGAGATTTCATCTGAGTGGAAACCTAGGCGAGACGCTGTGTTTTGAGAGTGATCTTGATGATGATGATGATCAGACTGAGATGGAAGTTCTTGAGCAGAAAGAGAGAAGCCTAACCAGTTATTCATGGAGGCCATATATGCAGACTACAAAATGAAAAGAGAGAGCTTTCAAAATATTGGGCTTCTTATATATGTTGAAGTGTCAGGCACAGGAAGATGAGGACTTACTTCCTGCATGAAGTAGAAGAGGAAGAAGAGGAATGGTAAAAAAAAGATTAAAAGAAAAAGAAATCATCTCTTCTCAAAAACAAATGAAGATTCCTAAGAACTGTTTCTCTCTCTCATAAACCCATATAACATAAATGGGGCACATCTTCTTAGTCGAGGGCACTTGAACCTTTTCACTCGACAAATGAATACAGAACAATATATGCTGGCCCTAGTGGGCACTAGTGTACTTTTGCGTGTATTTTCTAGTAGTTAAGAAAGAAACAAAATGAACAAAATGACTTTAAATTATCTTCTCTTAAGTTGCACCAAGTCCACTGTCTGAAATTTGCTTATATACTTAGCATTGCCTTTGCCCAATAAACAAAACATTAGTAATGAAAAAGTTGCACGAGTAGTACATAATTAAAATTAAATAGTTTTAAGGGTATTTTTAGATTGCAATCCAAAATTAGGCAAGTTGAGCTTACGGATGTAATCAAGCCGAGTTAAGTTGAATCCTGTTAGACTCGAGTTTGAGCTCTAGTTTGATCGAGTTTTAATTTTTAAACTTGAACTCGGTCAAATACTTGAATACTCAAACTCGCCTAGATTAGACTTTTTTATTTATATAAATTTTTTTTTTGTAAATTCTATACATTAAAATTTAAACTCAATTAAACTCGAATAAACTCAATTAAACATCGATCAATTAAATTCGATTGGCAATATTGTAAATATGTCTAAACTCGATTAGACTCACGAATCTCTCAAGTCAAGTATTTTGAATCTCGAATTTGGCTTACTCGATTATTCGAGTTGCTATAGTTTGAGTTTGACTCGATTAATCTCATATCGATTTCAAGTATTTCTCGAATCGATCTTGAGTAGTTTGTGAGCTGTTATGTTCGTTTACACCCCTAGTTGAGCTTATCTTGAAGCCTGCTCTTTTGATGGTTAAAGTGATTTTAAGAAAGAGGTAAACAAGCAGGAAGCCTAGCACACATGGTGTCATAACCTATAACCCTGTGGTTTCGTAAACTTAAAAACAAATGTATCCTTTGAACGTTCAAAGATATATCATCGATTCTACTTGATCACCCTAATTTACTCAATCTATATATTATATCATCATCAAAACAAAACTTATGCGTTTCTTTAATACTATATTTTTAATAACGAAAAGTTTAGATGTTACCAAGTGTTCTAGACATAATTTGATCAAATATTTATCATTTATTATATGTTATGGTATCAAATTATGTATTGATTTTGTTCATTTTTTAATTATACATTAAATTTGAAGTAATCAAACATAATATTAATGATAATAATGTGGAATTAAAACCGTATTTAGCTCTTTTAAATTCAGTATATATTCATAAAGAAAAGACAAAATAAATATACAAATTCAGTAAAATTAAACAAAATAAATATTAAATCAAATTCTATTTAAAAGTTATAAAAAAATAAACAAATAAATTTACTAAATATGATATAAAAGCCTGATATCATACTGTAAATATTGTGCTGGTGCCATGTATCATTTTCTTTCTAATAATTCACAAACTGTTTGGATTCAATTATGCCATTACATACACACATACACTCTTTGATTGCTATGAAACACCTGCAGAAGTAGAATAGTGAAGATGATAATGTAGTAGCCGACAAAAAACCCCCACGCACCCCCTCCTCTCCACACCCGTTAATTCATGCCCAGTTGGGGACACAAGTCATTTCAATGTCAGTGGTGTAATCTGATGCTACCACTCCCACTCCCCTTTTCAATATATATGATCATCATCAGAGTGTCTAACACCCATAACTTTCTCACATTCCATCCATCCATGCAATTATTTTACTATTATCTCCTAATCCTAATAAACTGCTCCCCCGCTAGAAACGGGAGCTTTTTTTTTTCTTTTTTTTTTTTTTCTCTTATCTGCTACACTACATAACAATAATTCATGCATGACAAGACATTACTATAATATTATTGTAACGGAAGAGGAGAATCCTGTGTGGTGGTATTTGTTATTGCTAGTAGTAGTAATTAATGGAAGAGTGAAAATTTGAAAAGCTTGTTAAAATACAATAAAGATTGGTACACTTCTTGCACCCCTATAAGTAGACATTAACCCCTGTCTTCCGGGTGATCCTTTAAATTTCATTCTAAATTTTAAATAAATTGAATTTTCTTTTTAAAGAGAGGGACAGATTGGAGGAAAATCTAATTTCCCAAGTATCCAAATAGAATTCTCAGATACTTTATCTCCTTTTTCAATGCTATATATTGTCAACTGCTTGCTCAATCTCCTTTTCTTTATTATTCAATGTTACTATTTCTTGGTATATATATATAACAATCATATGCTTTTATGCAATATTCTATAAAGCTTATTGTCTAAATTTGTCATTTGTCCCTTATGGGACAAAACAATAAACTACCATTAATAATTTAATATTTATTTACAGTTGTATATATATTCCAAACTTAATGTGAATATATAGAATGTTAATTCAAGTGATAACAGAATGCCTTTTTATTATTATTTCAAGTTTAAATTTGTTAATAAATTAAATATATGAATTTTTTTAGATTAATTCAAAAAATCTTACCGCACCAACAAAAACGAACTTAATTTGGCATTAATTTATATAAATTAACATTAATTAATGATACAACATTGTAGTAAGGTACATAGTGGATGTATTTAAATTACATGCATGTACATGTTTTTGTATTATTTGATGTAATAAATGTTTAAAGATTAAAGGAAGAGGGAGAGAGAGAGAGAGAGAGATTAATCTTGAAGGGTGCAAAAAATTACACTGCAAGTTTGACCGTCAATAAAGGAATCAAATTAAGAAGAAGGAAAGAAGGGGTAAAACGACCCACATGGCCCTGAAAGTAGTTAATACAATAATAAAAGCCTGCTGCCTGGCACTGTAAAAATAAAATAAATGCTCTCGGTAATCTAATCATATGATCATGCCCAGCCCCTTCCCTTATAGCCCTCTCTATCTTTGACAAATGCAACAAAAACCCAACAAAAGTAAAAGTTTTTCCTCACTTTTGACCCACCGCTCTCTTCTATTTTCTTATTTCTTTAGGGTTGGTCGTCTTTGCCGTGCCCAAATATAATACTACTTTCCTCCATATTACCATTACTACATACCAACATTATTAATATAGTGAAAGTAGTAATTTTTTGAATGTTCAATCTGAACATGAAGGTCGGTTTTGTTGAATTCATCCAAATTATATAATCTCCATAGAAATTTTAGGTGATCAGAGATATTATAACCAATACAAAAAATATTATTTTTTAAAAAACTAATATATATATATATATATACACACGCACACTAGTGTTGAATTAGTAATGTGAAAAGGGTATTGAAAATATTTGAGTTTCACCACCTCTGCCTGTGACCCTTGTGCGTTTGGTGGGTACCCTTTTGGAGGGTATGCGCCTGAATCATGAAAAGAGTATACTGTCTTTCAGTCGTCCACACACACAGCTAGTTATCAATTTGTATTTTTTTTTTCCTTTTTCTCTTAAAATATACATATTGGAAGTGAGAGAGCTAAGCAAAGGACCCAAAGCCAAAAGAAAGAAATATTTTGAATGAAAGACATGTTTAGATTGAGAAGTTGCCACCCCAAAAATAGAATGCCTTGTGTTCCTCATGCTATTACTGCCAGTCTTACTCAACTCTCAACTCATGTTTATTTCTGAAAGGGACTCCTCTATTTGATACTGATAGCCAGCCACTCCTTAATATATAGTACTACCTAGTAATGGTACCCAAAAGATAAAAGGGGTATGCATCCAGTGTTATTACAACCATTGTCCTCATCTCAATTGAGACGTTTCTTTCATCAATTGATGAATTCATGTGCAAATTTTGGATTCTTTTCCTCAATATATATATATGCTTGTTTTTTTTTTTTTTTAATGATGAAGTACTAGCTTTTGATGCGTAAGGGTCAAATGATACTTTGACTTATATTATGGATAAAAGGTAAGCATTGCTATGCACATGAATGATTGCTGCTGCAATACACATTTGGTGTAGTAGGAATGAGATAGATGGCATCATTCACTTATTCCATTCTGTTTGTATTATGTGTGCTAGGTATTGAGCCTTTCATCCCTCAGTCCCTTCAAATAAAATAAAATAAAATAAACAATGTTGAGGTTAAGCCCATGACGTATGAAGTTGGGCCCAGTGAGACAAGTTAAATGGAAAGTGGACATGTAACGTAGTCCAGTTCCACATGTAGCCCATACACTCCACGCTTTTATCAGACCAAAATTTGCAGACCTGCTGATCATATCACGTGACTATACACACACACTTACAAATAACACATACAACAAATAAATATTTAATAAGAACTTCTATAAATCTATCTTTAATTCAGTAGTATTAGAATGATCTTTAAACTTCCAAAGTTAATTGATAAAGAAATATGAAAAATATTTTATAATCTTAGTTAGCAGAGCGTTCTTTACACAAGTAGTTTTTTAAAAGAATGTAATCATAAATGCATTCGATAATACCATTTAGTGACACATCAGCTAATTAACTTTCTAATGATATAATATGTCAAAATAATGACAATCTTTGATTTACGCCAAGTAATGTTTGAAGAATCATTAACATATTTAACTCTCATATTTGTCAGATAACGCAATTATAGATAATTAAATCTTTCAAATCATAAAAAATTAAGACATAAATGAATGACTATTATTTTATAGATATAAAAAGCACATCTAAGACAATAGTACACATTTAAACTCTCATTGTACTTTTTCAATCTCAAATCTCTTAATTCATTTTCTGAAAAATTTCTTTTTATTAACTTAAGTATTGAAGGGGTTTCAATCCTCTCTTACTTTTTTTTCCCCTCTTTTGTGTAAAATTCTATGGATGAAAAACCATCACACATGCATATATAAGACATACTGATTTTTACGTGTGTGTACATGCGTCTACAACTCACATACAAAGCAATTTATATGGAGAGAGAGGAAATTTGATAAGATAGTTGATATCTTAACCTTATCCATTTGAATGCTATTTGCAAATTTTAAGTTTTCACCAATCTTTTAATACTATTTATATAGTGATAATATGAGAGCAGGTAAATCCACTTTGCAAGCTGCAATACAAAGGGCTGTCCAGCTAATATAAGAATATGTGTATTCATCAACCTCCTTAGTTTTGCATATGATTGTGTCATACTTCAAACAGAATAAAGAAAAGAAAGAATCGGTAAAGAAACTAAACTATTAAGTGATGAATTATCCTTTACCTATATTGCATGTTTTTTTTAAAATATAAAAATCTATTACTTTTTTTTTTAATTATTGAGAAGATATATATTTGTCTGCTTTTGTAGATAGCAATGGCATTAGCAAAGCAACACATGTACATAAGTACAAAGGATTCTAATGTATTATAATTAAGGTGATACATACATACATATATTAATTTTCACTTCCTTTCGTTCGTTCTTGAGCTACACGCGCATATATATATATATGTGCGCGCGCGCGCAGCTCAAGGACCAAGAAAAGGAAGTCAAAATTAATATAGTATACTAGAAATATGAGTGGGAACTGGGATTGCATTGGAGAAATGAGCGGAGGGAGGAGCTCCCGTGTGCCTCATTGGAAACATTACTTATCAGCTGAGCTCTATATGCGAATTACTGCTACTGCTTAATATTGCCAATCCCATTCTCCTCTTTTACACTCTTATTCATGCATTTTTAAAACTAAATAAAGAAATGGATTTCCAAGAAAAGTTAACTTTATTAAAGATAAAAAGGGGTCCAAACCTACCATGCTCTTCTTTCCTCCCCATTCCTTGTCTTCCATTTGCTACCCATAGGGCTTTTAATTCCCTTTATTATATATTTTTTCTTCTTAAAAATATTTTTAGCTTAAACCCAATTAGATTTATAGCTTAAAGTCTAAAAATCTACTAATTTTAGCCAAATCCATAAAATCTAAAACCTATAATTCAAATCATAATCTATATTCTTTGATTTATGATCCATGAAGTTAGAGAGATATTTTGGAAATTGAGTATATGTTAGTATGTTAGAGTGAAGTGGAGAACAAGTTTGGTGTATGTTATAAGTGGATAGGAGATTGAGGAATTAATGGAGAGTCGTGAGAAAGTAAATGAGAAAATTAAGCATGTTTTAAGAACTTGAATGGGTAAAAAAGTTCAAGAAATAAAGGTATTGCTCCATGGTCACCAGGTACGTCTATAAATAGAAAATGTCTATTTGAAGAGAGAGACAACCGATACACAAAAACAAAAACACAGGTAGATTACCAAATCAAATCTATTCACTAAAAGATCTCAAGGTAGTCACAGTAGCTTTCAATTAGTTAAAATCCTTAATTTTCTTTTAACCACAGTAGTTTTTCAATCTTCAAATTATATTAGCTTAAATTATTTCCTTAGCTTATAGTGATAATACTTTTTAGTATGTAATAAGTAATCATTTTTTTAATCATTCAAATTATCAATTATCATGTTGATTATTAGCAATATCGTTAAGTATATTTTCTTAACTGTTCAGTTTTTGTCATTTATTAATTTTTAATCATCAGCTCATTTTACTGATTTTAACTAATTTTTAGTTTAAATATTAGTCAAATTCCTTTAGCTCATTAAGTTTACATCATTTGAAATATAACAAAATCATATAAATTTAGCTAAGAATTTAGGATAATTTAGATCCTTTTATTATCTGTATGAAGTCAAATACACTTTTACATTAAATTATATTAATTGAGATTTAACCATTAATACACGTTACAATGATTGTGCTCACAAGTGAAAGAGTGGAAAATATTATGCAAACACATATATAGTTTTAATGACTATTTTAAATTTGAGTCCAGCCTTTTTATTGATATATTCTATGGAAAATATATTTGATTAGAAATAATATTTTTATTTTTATTTTTAAAAAAATCATCCATAGGAGATACATGGTATGGCCATGGGCATGGCATACAAGAGCTTAATTAAAGTCAAGTCGAAGGGGAAAGAGAGAGATTTTGGCTTGTTTCCGTAATCCGTGGGATTAAAAAAATGAAAGGCTCATGGGTATCTGTGACTGTCTTTAGTAGCAGAAATAGTAGAATCCTCTCATAAGCTAACAAGCCCTGGGAATGCTCATTCTCGTCTCTTTCTTTGGGTTCTTTTCCATTTTTTCCGATAAAGAGCTCAAAACCCTAAGTAGGGTTTTTTCTGTTTGGGATTCAAACTTTTTTTACTTGGACTTTGCTATGTACTATTCTCTCTTTCGTCAACACTTGCTTTCGACAACCTAGCTAGTTTTGGAACAAAGATGACACAAATTACTATTATTATTATTATTATTTATTTTTGATTTATGTGATGAGAGTTTCTTCTCTTGAATTTTTCCTCCAGACATTTCTCAACATTAATTGTTTAACTTTTGAGTCCGATTGTGATGCACTCTAGACAATAATTATCTTCATCTCCATTAACAAACTAACTATTGTATTTTCTTAAAAAAGGAAGTATTTCAAATAGATTTATTTATATCAAATTTAAGTTTATAAAAAAATTATATTTTTATAATTTCTTGTTAGTTTGAAATATTCATAAATAATAAAAGAGAAGCATATGACATATAACATGAGAAAAAATATCAATCTATTTCTCGTAGTTATGTGGTATATGATGGTATTGAACTTAAGATAATATTTGATAAAATGTCATGAAATATAAAAAAAAAAAATTTAGTTTAATAGTTCATTAAATTTGTATTTAATTATATTTTATTACATTTTACCAAATATTACTTAATTGGTACCCACGTCCTAAGTTGATCTTCCCTCACTTCTCAAAAGAAAAAAAAGTAGATAAAAAATTAATTCTTTCCTAGCATTTGTATTAGTGCCTCCATTTCTTTTTACGATATGCACATCCACCTAGGTGCATATAGTTACATTTTGAATTTCTTTTAAGCGGAGGCAGTGCTGGCTAAGATATGACTAAGCCTAAAACAGTTTTGTATGGGCCTACTTGCATATGTATTTATATTACGTGAATGAAGCCATGGTTCTGTTTCCCTATAAATAAATATCTATGTTAGTTAGCATGTGGTAGAACGATTAATATATATATATATATATATAATTGTTACATTTGCAATTAATCACCGCCCAATACCACATGTCATTTATCTATTTAATTTATTTGGTCTCGTCTGTCTTCGAACTGTACATGTTCAACATGGTAGGATTGGATGATGCAAATTGCAACCCATTTTATTGCCTATTTGTCACGGATACTTTCTTGATACATAATGTGAGAGAAATATCAGTTGCATACCTTCTTTTGCTCATTAAAGCTACTTTGTTAATCTTTTGTCACTATTTTATTGTTCTGTATAAAGTATGTACCAGGCTTAGGTATAAATGTTCTGATCTTTTAAGTATTCTGTGAAGTTGAAAAATAATTTGTTATTTTGGATGTATTAACACTAAGTTATTAAATGAGGAACACATAAAATAATTAAATATATGTCACTCTCTGATTATTCAAATATCAAAATATTTAGGATATGTGTTATTCGTTCAATGGCTTGATTAGATATAGCAATAATTTGAGTTGGAAAGATTCGGATTGAATCAATTTGGATCATATCATTTATTGGGCGGATATTAATTGGATCACTTTAAGTTATGAGTCGAATCAGATCATCATATTGTTGTATAAAAAGGAATTTGGATCATTTTTTAATTTCATATTAGGTCACTCTTAATTTTAAATTTTTTAAAAATGAAAAAATATTATTTTGATTTTTAAATTACTTTAAATAATTTAAATCAAGTTAATTAGATCCACCTCAAGTAAGTTAAATTCAAATTGAATTATTTCGGACCGAATCATTCAAATCAAAATTTCGAATCTTATTAGAAATTACTGTTTTTCTGAGTAGCACAAAATTACCCTGTAAAGTTAAACCCTTAACTAAGCCTTTTTGAAAGCTTCTGTTATAGGAGTCTTCTGCCCACAATATTCAGGCCACGTTGCCTCAACCCAGTACAGAGCGAACAACTTTCGTGCAAATTTGGTTTCCTGCAGTCCAATATTACATGTGAATTGCGGCACTAGCTACAACCCCTGGCCTTGAGTTTTGGATTATTCTTGGTGTTTTTTTTTTTTTTTTGGACCTTAGGTTAATGATGCTAAAATAAAAGAGTTCATAGCTTCCAATTACCAATGCTTCCAACTTTATATACAACCAAATTCTATGTTAGTTAAAATCAAAATGAATTTAACGATCTCTTCCATCTGCTTTGCAAACAGCAAAGCTTGCCAAACTTTACAAAATGACGTCTTACCATGAAATGATCAACATGATATTTACACCTTTTCAATATTTCATTAACAATTTTTTTTTCTTTGCTCTTTTTAATTTTTTTACTGGTTTGTGTGCTTTAATACGTACATTTTCAAGCAGAAGCTGACTCATACTTTAACATGTGAAATCAAATAATCATCCATGACTCTGGATGTCCTTGAATGCTTAGTGAGCTTTTGCTCAACTCCCAACCATTTCTGGATAAGCTGAAATACTGTCTTGTCACAGAGCAGTCCACAGTGAGTAGCCGCAAGTCCCACTCTCTCCACTGCTTCGAATCCATCCGCCTGTGCAATGAAAACGTAATTTATAATCTAACCCAAGTGCAGGAAACAGAAACAAAAACAAAAAACCTGTGAAAAATGCTTGCAGGATGCAGAAAAAAGCACTCAAACAAAAAACAATAACAAACTTCAATTTCACAAGAATATATGTTGCATTAGGAAAAAAAAAAACCCCGAAAGTTTAGTGGGAAGTAATTTCAGTTCACTTGTAAGATGGTATGAATAAACAAGATTTTGATGACATAGTGGAAATCAATTTCTTAAAAAAAAAAAAAAAAAGAAACATTCACAATTTTGACACTCCAACCCACTTCAAACATAATGTTTATACTTTGCACACACTTCCATTTATTTTAGAATTTAGATATATAAGAGATCAGAAGGCTGCCTCATTGCCATTGCTAGGACGATAGTTTAGGTGCCATCTTGGTGTTGCAGACACCATTATATCATTAGCTTAGTTGGTCATTTATCTAGGAAGACTAGGATTGAAGTGGAGTAATGTGTCTTATGGCCAACCAGGAAATATGAGTAAACACAACTTTCAAATATTGTTGGTCTAAGCACTAACAAGCAATATGTTTTATAATTTGGTTGTAAACATTTCATAATTTGGTTGTGAACATTTCAATATTTCATAATTAACTAGTAAAAAGATCAGTCCGTGGTCATCAGAGACTCAACCTTAGCTGATTCTGGGATAATCAGCTCGTAGGTTGCAAATAATAGTGACGCATGAATATTGGGCTGAGATAAAGACCTTAGCTGATACTGCAGGAACGGTTCCATCTCCATCCATGTATGAATATTGGGGCTGAGATAAACATGTTTGAGAAAAACATTAGTAAAAATAAATCAAGAAGCACAAAGCTGTAGATCTAAGATGTTAGATATATGAAGTGCAAACTAGTCCATAAGAGATTTTGTATCATCAACTGAAAGTTCAAACTAGAACATTGATAGCAATATGTTGCTTGGATTTAAAAGCCATCAGATCTAGATAGTTAGAATCAGGGCTAGAGTAATAATATTATCTAGTATGATTTTTAGCATCAACATGCAATCGTAGGACAATCAACCACTCACCAAAGTGTGGCGGACTTCAGACAAATCGTTGATTGGAGATGTCTCTGTACCATATCTGCATTAGATGTGGATATATCAGATATTTTTTAATAGAGAACATTTGCAAGGTATTTAACCTAGTGTTGAAGCATAGGATTTTTTTTTTAATAAATGAACATGGTAAAAGTCATAAATTGTAACAAATCATTCTACATATGCTGATAAACTAAATTTCAGCTTCCACCACAATCACATCATATTTTTCTCATCTCCCTTAAAGGAGGTAAATAAGTTATTGAAGTTTTATGGCTGACCCCAGTTCCAGTTTCAGTTGATCTTAGTCTTTTCAGAAATTTCAACCACAGACCATATAAGCTTTTGGCCAAGTTAAGTAGCTGCTTAGTTATCAGAAAGTTCTTTTGAACTTCAGAAAATGAACTGTGTTCTCCAAGGTTTCTTACCAGATATATAGTAGTTTGTTTAAAAAGATTCAGAAAAATGTAGGGACAAATCATTCTTGCACATCTAAAGCATGCATGGACCAGATGCTTCCAATTAATTAACCTTTCTTCCTGCAAATTAAATCTCTTGCATACTGAACATCAAAAGGTATATCATTTGATGTCCCATAAATGTTATAGAAGAAAACGCCTTTTGACAGTTGAGCATCATTGAGAATCTGGCAAGTGCTAGCTGCCCCTCGAGAATGTAAAAGTTGAAGGGCAGAGAAACTGTATTTCCATCATAATTTAGCTGCATCAGAAGAAAAAACATAATCCATTTAGCTGGCAATTTTATGTGAATTGTGTGTTACATGCTGAATAAGAAGAAAGAATGGTTTTTTTTTCCCCTTCTCTCCAGCACCATCTAATGTTGGAAACAGTAATTTCAAGAAAAAAGAAACGTAAAGAAGATGGTGCAGTACGAGTCACCATAGGCACCAAGGAATCAATCAATAATCACTGAGCATGATCAGGTAGAATGGCTAATAAAAGCACATCTTTCTTATTAGACACCATGACAAGATCAATTGCCCAACATGAGAAGATTCTTAAGCATGATCAGGTTTGGAATGGCTACTAAAGTACAACATCTCTCTTATTAGCCATCAAGATTAGGTTTAGGACAATAACTATAACAGGCAATAAAGCACGTCATCTTTCTTATTAGTCAACATGACAATATGAATAGCTTATGTTTCAGAACCGACAATGTCCCAAAAGAATACATTTTCAGAACCCTTGTGGTAGTTATATTGGTTACCATATCACCACAAGGATATATTTTTAGTACAGTGTATTTCACACAAATGCTCATGATCCTAAACAAGCATTAACTTAATTATTTTACAAGAACGCTTCAAATACAGTGTAGTTGAAATATTTTGACGGGCAATAAACTCAAAACTAGTGGTTCAACTACCAATGTAAGAATAATGTCCCCCGCCCCCACCACACACGCACACACACACACACACACACACAAAACTCTGTGCACCTTGTTCTTTACTTGCCTGCATTCTACAAAGTTTGCCTGTTATATGATTACTATCAATCACCAACTATAACATCTGTTCAATAAGTACATAAATATTTCAATTAAAAAGCACTTCTTTGACCTCAAATCCTCCATTCATCTTGGTCCCTTTTTTACCCCATTTGCAGTTGCCGAAAAAAAAATAATCTGTAACATAAACCATTTAAGACATGCACAATCTAACAATATTTGCAACAATGTCATGGGACTTGAGTTGAGGTCAAAACTGTTACCTCATTATTTCTCAATGCTTTGATACTGTCAATTGGGCCATAGGACTCCAGCTTGATAGAAGTTTCTGCACCATCTGATTGTTCCCGCCAAACTTCAATTTGTGGTTGCCTTACCCACTTAAAATCTGGATTTGCCAACATTTTGTAGATTGATGGGCGCTCAATCAACTATATGCCAAAGGAAAGCACATTCAGTATGAAGTTTTGACCAAGTATCATCACACACACAGAGATATACAAACATATATAACAATAAAGTTGTATATGACCACCACAAGTATCAACAATAAAAATTACCAGCTGGTGCATTGTCCATCTAGATTCAAAAAAGAAGCTCAATGCCTTCAACAAACTGCAAGCCAGTTAACAGGGAATCATCACCTGTTAGCATATAAAATCAATACTAAAATTTGATATTGATTGAATATGGCTTGAGAGACTGACACAGAAAAAGAAAAATAGGGGAAATTTAAGCTTATAACAGAAAAGACAAATTAAATTGTTGGGGTAAGTATTATCGAAATTCCCTACAATTTAGTCAGGAAGTTTCAAAACTAACAGATTCCCACCATACACAGGAGCCATCTGTATAAATATACCCAGCAACTCTGTACACAAGGGCCCATGAGAAAGGCAATTTTGAATTGATAGATAAATACAATATTAGAAAATGAAGAGGTCTTCACAATTTTAGTTACAGTGGAAGGTGAGTGAAATTTACTTAAATCTTTGAGGCATCCATAACATTCTAGTCTATTTGTTCTATAAACAAATGCCCTTCAGGTATGTTAGTTTGATCCTATCCTCAACCTTACTGTTAATTTTCATACTCATTTTTCAATAGACAAACTTCATGCTAAATCAACCCAAAGAAACCAGAAAATCACACACATAACCCACATCATACCCAAGAGCTTTTTCCTTACCTCATCTTTTTTTATTGACATTCTTCAACACTATGAAAAAAGTATTGCCATGTACTATTTTAGTTGATTCAGAAAACAACGCTGAGTTTGAATTCTTTATCTCCTAAGAGGCCAACAATTTTCCAGTAGTTATTTTGAACTATTCTTGAAAAGTTAACCATTTCACATTAAGCTTCAAAACAACTCAGCTCCTACCTCTTTTGAATAAGACAGCATAATTTGGCATTCATCAACGACCACAAGCAACCACTGCAGTATGTTTTTTTATTAAGACAGGACAAGGTTTTATGAATGACTAAAACCATATCTCTAAAAACAGTTAATAATGGATGACATATTTTAGGAAAATGATATCTCTGTTTAATGCATGTTTAGTATTCACAAAATATAATGTCATTGATAGTACCTTGGAAAAGACATGCAATGCAGATCCATTTGTTCACGAATGTTGAAAACACCTGCCAATAAACAAGCTAAAATAATTGATAATGCACGTTACATAAATGAAGGGATTATTTTCATGTCCACGGTGTTCTCTGCAGTTTGAATAATTTTCAGCCATGAAGAAAAATGTGTGCATACATCTGCATGAAGTGACATAAAACATGAAACCAACAGTCCGCCCATTGAATGTGAAATTATATTAACTTTTCTATGTCCGGAAGCTTCATAAGCAGTTTCCAGCTTCGCTTTAAGACCTTCCATTAATGTTTCAATTTTGCCAACAATGAAAAACTTAAGGTCCTCACATTAACTAAATATAATATGCTAAAATCTTCATTAGTAGTGAGACATTATGAATTCATGGCATTTATGTAAGCGTTAGTAAAGATATGATAACACAGCAGGATATAGCAAACAAAACGACTTATACACACACACACACATATGAAATGAGTGGAAAATATCTTACCTGTTGCTTTGCCCGAAATCATAGCCATATCCAAACAGTGTGGTTCCCTTCTTATATCCACATTTAATAAGCATATTTATCATATCATGGAAATGATACAACACTTCCACATGTAGAAGTTTGACAAACTAAAAAATCAAGGAATATAACATCAGCACCATACAAACAGGAAAGAACTGTTTTAGGAATGGGACAGAAAAAAAAAAAAGTAGAGCAACAAATGCATAAAAAAAATGAACAAACAAGTAACTATTGATAAAGCTTGCACCACACTGGGGTGTTGCAATATGCCAATGGTCATACAAAGTTAACTATTTCCATGATCTCAAGTTTAACAAGCGTAGCAACTGCATAACATAGCTTTTAGTATTTCAATAAAGCTCACTAGTGACTGCATCGCAATTGGATAAATTCAACATATTTACATGTATGAACATGTAAAATTTCCCAGGATTGCTACGTTACACAGTTACAGGCACCAATTTTTAAAAAGGAACACTTTACATAACAAATAACAACAATTCGTCAACTTATATAATGCAGCAAATATCAATCTTACCAAGGATGGATCTAAAATGTCAATTGCATACAGCCCATAATCATCATCAGGGACCAAGAGTTCAGAGCTTGGATCCAAAACTTCTACATAACCTGAGGAAATAGAAACTTCAGACGAAGAGTTGTAGCAGACCAAATTGCTATGAACAAGAAGCCAACAGAGAAGAAAAGCGTGCAACTATGTCAGTAATAAGTTCAAAACTCAGAAATTAGAAAATTAACAGTTGCATGTCAACCAAACTACTCCACTTAAAATGAAAATTCTACCATCAAGAAACTGAACAGAAGGGTATAGAAACTGTACAGTGACCTTTTTCACTAAAAACAACAACACAAAACAAAAATTATACAATACCATAAAACACAT
This sequence comes from Omphalea diandra, assembly GCA_949677035.1. NCBI lineage: Eukaryota > Viridiplantae > Streptophyta > Magnoliopsida > Malpighiales > Euphorbiaceae > Omphalea > Omphalea diandra. The sequence continues at coordinate 8,047 of CATIWR010445515.1, read as the reverse complement.
TTGGGAAATTATAAAAAGACAAACTTTTAATAAAAATACTAGAAAACATATCTGGGAAATTCAAAAAAGATTTACACTTCAATTGAAAAAAGAAAATCGAAGTAACAACATACATGAGTGCAAAACAGTCAAACTTCTACATACACAAAAACCAAATCCACTTTCAGTTATTTACATGAAACCAATCCATTTTCTTCACTCTCTCTTATTCCAGAGAGACCAAAACCAAAATAAGCAGAAAACATTACTACCCATATACTTTCGTAAGTAAATACATGCAAGGGTTAAGTGTATCATTATTTATCCAAGAAAAAGAGAGATTAAGAGAAAAACACCTGTCTTGGGATTATAGAGAGACCATACTCTCTTCCTGAACTCATAATCAGCTAAGAGAATCCGGACCCAAACCCGGATCTCAGACCCCGACTTCTTACTGTTCGAATGGAGAATGGATCCCCCAATTCCAGATACTAGCAGGAGCTGCTCGCGCTCGGGTTCATCATGGTCCGTGCTTTGTTTCCAGAAACAGGGGCAGACACAGAAGTCTCCCAGCATGATTTTGGCAGATCCAGATAGTGAGTCGGGTAGCAGAAGAAGACAGAAAGAAATGGCGGATAGTTGCTGTTCGAGTATGGAGTTCTGAGGGTCGTTGGTTAGCTTACGAGTAAGATAGACCCTCAATATGATAACATAGGATAAAGACAGAGTTTGCGCTCAGACTTTTTACAACGTTAAATAGGAAGAACACTTCAACTGAAAGCATTAATGACAAAAGGCAGTATTCAATAAAGTTAAAGAGGTTTTAGGAATGTTCCAGACTGTTAGAAAAGTAAGTTTTTGAGCATTTGTGGATATTCTCAAGGGTAAGATAGATATTTGCACACTTCTATTTCATAGAAGTGTTATTAGCTAATGTTTTAGGAAGGTAATTATATTTTTATTTAGTTTGTTTTTTATTTCTAGAATAGGATTTATATCTTTTTATAGTTAATAAGTATTATAATGCCTATAAATAGACTATCCAAATTATATTTTTGGCACTTAATTTTTTTATCAATATAAATTGTGAGAAAATTATTCTCTTTTTTAGTTCTTGAAAGACTGTAGTAAGTTTATTTAAGTGTGTGTTTAAGTAACTTTGCAAATTTATCTAATTATAAACTTAAAATTAACTTAACTCATTATAGGTTTGGATATTAAATACCATTTAATTTTTTGTGGCTTAAGTTGTTAGATATAAGTTATCTAGAGGTTAGTTGAGAGTTAAAATCTTTGCTTGATTCTTAAATATTCCTTATGCATGAGTAACAAAATTGTATATGGATTTGGAACTACTTACTCACATTCTTATCATGTGTTGAAACCCATCATATTATTTATGTAGGTCTTTCAAAACGTTTTTTCAAAAAGAAATGAGTTTTTTTATGGTAGGGCAACTTTTCAATAATGATGGTCTTGTAACAAAAGTTGAAGACATCATTAATAGTTTGAGATCTACTCAAATTTCTCTTTTTGGATGAAAAAACCTTTACTCGAATTTGATGGAAGAGCTATAATTTAAATATAGTTACTTGCCCATCTTTATGTAGTTTTTAGCTTCTTGTTGTCTCAAGTCTCTAGTAGATAAGGTATTTTTGGGTGGCTTTCAAAAACCCATTTTGAATTTATAAAATCCTTTGAGTTAGACTTGATAAAATCGACCGATACACTAAAAAAGAACTTTTCATAATTGTTGTGATAATAAATTTATAAATTTCACATTACATCCTAACTTAAAACTTTAAGATTTTATTTGAAAATTCATATTTGAAAGAATTTAAAAAAATTAAATTTTGTTTTAATAATTCTCTTATTTGAAAAGACTAGTTTTAAAAGAATCTAATTTTTCATTAATAAACATAAGTTAATGAGAAAATTAGAAATTTTTTATTAATAATTTTCTTAATTTGAGATTTATTTTAAACAAAAAAGATTCTACTATTGAAGTTTATGAATTTTATTAATAAAATTAAAATTGTATGCTTCCTTGCTGATTTGTTTCTAACAAAGCATAAAACATTAAATTGTGATTCTCCTCACTCATATACGGCTCATAATATTAATATTTTTTCAATAGTAAGTAGTGAACATTTAAAATAACTCAATATTTTGATATAACGATTTTATTTAATTGCAATGATATGGAAGCATTTCATCCCATAAAAGGATTTACAAGCACTGTTAACTTACAACAATTTGAGTTTTATTAATTTTGGTTTAGTGGCATATTTATATTTAAATTTTAAATAATTATATTATGCATTGAGTGTTTTAAATGATAAAATAAACTAAGAGTAAAGTAGCATTGTGCATGAAATTGTTACTAATTTCCAAGGAAAAATAACAACACTTGTTGTTTAAAGGAAAAACAATATAAATTTCAGAGGATGACTAGTTTTACTTTATTGTTTTCTTTTAAATAGGAGATGATTTTTTTTATTTATATTATTTTCATTTCAATTCCTAATATACAATAGAATGATGAAGATATATATTATTAAAGGAAAAGTTGGAGACATGTAATTTATAAATTATGGTGAATTAAATGAATATATTATATATTATTATATTGATATAAAACTTTAAATTAGGTATATAATTTATTAATTATTTGCAATAATTTATATAATTTTATTAAAAAATTAATTTGAAATAATAAATAAATTATATAAAATTATTTTAGTATTTTAAAATTGTTATTATAATATAATATAATAACAGTACTATACTGTAATATTCAGCCTAAATCATTCAAACACAGGAGTAGTAATTTATAATTAAAATATAAAAAGAAGGCATAAAGCTAAAGAATGTGAAATGAAGGCACCAGTAGAGAAATGCAAAGAAAACGGTTTGGTTTCAGTTTCATGCATGGAAGCAAATTTTGACGTAATTTTATTGAATTAGTTTGCTGTATTTCTACCCAACGAACCTTTTCATATTTGTTCTATTGTTTGCCACGACTGGTAGTTGATTTTGTCATCTACTTGGATCATATTGTTTTCAAATTAAGTTCAGATTTGAGTTTAAATCATCTATTTAATTCGTATATAGAAATAATTTCAAATTGAATTTTAAATTTATCATTAAAAATAATATTTTAAATCAAATTATTTATTATTCACTTTTTAAATGTTTATTTAAATTTTGTATTATTTTTATAGTATTTTTATCATAATATGTTAAAAATTATTTTTTAATTAGATAAATTTTATATAAATATAATTCAACTAAAAATTTTTATTTTTGTTTAAATATTTAATAAATTAAATGTAATTTAATTTTTTAAGTAAATGGATATATGATATATTTATCTAAACACTCAAATAATTATATTTCCTTTTCTTATTATTATTATTATTATTATTCCCAAAATCATGAGTATTAGATACCTTCTATTACTTTAAACTAAACTCGAAAAATAACTTAGACCAAATAAACTATTTTTATATGCATGAAAAATTAACTTTAAAATTAAACTAAAGCAAAAATTTAATCTAAATATATTATAACTTTTTAAGTTTTTAAAAGACCAAAAATTGATACAAAACTTGAAATTCTAAGAAAAGTAAACAATTACCTATAATTAATAAAAATTCAATTCATTAAAATGGAAAATTGTTGATTTTTCAGTTATCTAATAGATTTTGAACTCAAATGCTGAAATTTGTAAAGATGTTAGCAATTTTGAAAATATTTTTCCCCCTCTTTTTCTCCACTTCTTCCCTTCCCCCGTCGTTTTCTTTCTTTTTTTTTTTTTTCTACTTCTCTTCTATTTCTTTCTCATATACAACCTGTATCCCACATTTCTTGATATTATAGCGTATCCCAAATTTGTTGATTTGAGGTTCACCGAAATCTAGAACCAACGTTATCGGACTACGTTCCTCTAAACAATGATTTTCCAAAAAAGCAAGGCAAAGATGGTCAGAAGTAAGTTACTCATTTACAAGGACTAAGACACTAGAGAGTGCGCAATAGAACCCCCGTTTTTCACTAAAGATTGTAGGTGGAGGAAGTGGCTAAGGAGAAGATGCTTCCTTGGAAATAACAAAACAAACAAATAATAAAACCTGCAATGTTTGACCATTTTTCAGATGGAGGTAGATGTATTTCCAATGGATTCTTGAAACTCTAATATTGGAACCACTCAGGAATTTCACTCCCAGGTAAGTAAATGCAGAAATTATAGACTAAACGGAAACAAATGCCTTCCTGCAGAGCAATCTTTTAGTACTAAAAGGTTTAATAGGACAAAAGGGAAAAGAAAAACTTAGTTGTTATTCAGATAGAAAAAGAGAGAGTGACCTTATGGCAAATTTTTGCAAATGCATCATCACCTGTGCCAATTTCTCTGTGGGTAGTAGCTTTTGGACTGAACTTTCCAGCCATGCATGCGCCATACTGACTTTCCCTTGATTATCATTCAATTTGGAGCAATTCACAAACTCTATCCAATAACTCTTCTTGTTGTACTTTTCAAACAAATTTGGAAGACCTTCCAATGAAGTGCATTTTGTCACAAAAAGTTCATGAAGATTGTTTGGAAGATCTAGCAATGACTGAAGCATCTCCCAATCAGATAACTTAAGCCAACAAAGTTTAGAATGATGACTAATGCTTGAAGGTAAACTTAAAAAATCATTTCCTCTTAGATCTAGTTGTTCTAGCGAGGGGAAGCCACTAAGACCATTGGGAATTGCTCCTTCCAGAAGGTGACAACAGCTTAGATCAAGTTTCCTAAAAAATGGTAAATCTGTTAGAGAAGGTAACGCCAAAGCCAAAGGATACTCATTGTTTCGTGGCATTAACCGGGAAATTTGTCTAGCAAATGTAACTTGTCCTGTACCAATTCCAGATGCATCCAAATTCTCTAGACTTGTCATATCACTTATCCTTTTGGCAATTTCACAAGTTTTGAGCAACTGCCCAAAACAAGATTCTTCAGGAACTTGAGATTACACATGCTACTTGGAAGAGACAAGATTTTCACAGCTCATCAGGTTCAAAGTAATGAGACTTTTTAGAACTCCAATAGATTCGTGAACTTCAACTAGACTTATGCATCTTTTAAGTATCAATTCCTTAAGCGTTGGGACCTCTCTGAAATTGGAGGTCCTGTTTAAGTTTTTTGAGCCACTAAGATCAATGACTTTTAACTTCTTTATTAGCTATTATAAGATATATAAAGAAACTCTAGATTAGAATGTTAATTTTGAAACCAATTAATACCATTCCCATTAAAAATTAAATCAAGAAAAGCATACCTTTATTCCTTTCCATTGTACCTCAATGCTGTTGTGGCGCATGTGGAGCTCAACAAGTTTATATGGTTGAAAAGTTGATGGAAACGATTTGAAAAGGTATCCATCCCATTCCAGATACATCAATTCATTAGAAAGAAAATCAATGTGCTGAGAGAGGTGAAAATCTTGGAGTATGAGCAATCTTAGCTTTCTCAGTTTTGAGAAGACTTTAGCACTCAAGTATTCTTCTTCTTGTTGCCATGAATGTAGGACTACAACTCACAGTTGATTGCTTCCTGATCATGATTCAAAGCAAAAATAACAAACAATAAAGAATGGACATATTAGATATCTAAAATCAATTGCTAGTCTGAAAACATAAATTACTTACCATATCGTCCACTTGGATGTGATGGAGATCTTTAACAAGCCATATCCTGCTACGTTGCCCTCGCTTTTCACAAGATTCTCCACTAACAATTTCACAACCCATTTCTTCAATCAAATCATGCATCCTCAAGTATCCATATGAAACAGTAATGAGAGATTTATCAATGAGCTCTTCTATTCCACTCTCTGAGAATAATCCGCAACTTTTTAGTACTTTTATCACATAAGCTTTCTTCTTTCCTTTGAAGAAACATGCAATGTCGAGGAATATCTTTTGTGGTGTTTCAGCAAGTCCATCATAACTTATTCGGAGCTTTCTTAGAATCTCTTCGTTTGGAATTTCTTTCAGTCTATCCAATATGTTGTTCCATACTTCTATAGATTTTTCATATGAAGAGGAACCTAAGACTATAATAGCTAAAGGGAGGCCACTAGAATATTCTACAAACTTGTTAGAAAGCTCCACATAATCCTCAAAGTGATCGTTACTCCTAAAGGCTTTTGAACAAAATAGTTGAAGCGCTTCATTATGCGATAACTCATCAACCTTATATATTTTATCTACTCCATGTTGTTTCAACATATGTTCATCTCTTGTTGTTATGATAATTATAATTTCGCTTCCAAACCAATCATCCCCCCTTTTTTCCTATCAATGGCTCTAACTGATCCAATTTATCAACATCATCAAGAATAACCATGACCTTTTTACGGTGTAGCCTATTTCTTATCTCATTTGTTCCTCTATGAACATCATATACTTGTATATCATTTTTTTTTCCAGGATTGAAGATAGAAGTTTTTTTTTGTAAATAAACTAAATCATACTTGTCAGAAGACTCTCTCAAATCCTTGAGAAAACAACAACCATCGAATTGACAGTATATTTCCTTGTAAACAACACTAGCAATAGTCATTTTACCTAATCCCCCCATCCACATACCCCTTTAATTCTAACTTTACTCAACTGACTCAAATCTAAACAATCAATCATTTTCTTCAATTGCCAATCCATTCCCACAAAATCCTTGGTAATACTATGACTTGATCTTCCTAATTGGCTAAGTATGTCTTCAACAGCATCTTGAATAAATTTTGATTGATCCCTGAAATGACAGAGTCGCTATATGATTAGTGAGTCGCATCCACACAGACAAAATCGGGTGAAATCCGTGAGAAATAGATTAAGCACTTTTAAGTAGTTAAAAAAGCATCAAGCTACTTTTGCATTTATATAAAACCAAAGAATCTAATAAAATGAAGAAAGAAGTTGTCCTCACCTGTCTTTGAGATCCCAACCAGAAAGATTAGCAACCTCTCTTGATGCAGTTCTCTATTGTTGAACCTTGTCCTTGAAAAGTTTTTCAAACTCAGGGAATGGATCTCCATATTGGCCACTCTGTTTTCGCACTTGAGATGGAGTCACATCATAGAAGATAAGTATAACAGTTTGGCTCCCACGTTCCCTACTGCATTCAAATATTTTTGCAAGCTCATCCAAGCACCATATGGAAGTAGCATAATTTTTTGAGAAAAAAGATGACTAAAATTCTTGATTCTTCTATTTCTTTAAAGAGTTCTTAAGGAACGGATTTCCCTTTTGAAGCTCTTTATCATCCTTGAATGTAGAGATTCCGCATTGATCCAGAGCATCATACAAGTGGCTAGTAAAACTATGTCAAGTATCTTCCCCTTTGAAACTAAGGAAGACATCATATCTCCAAGGTTGAGTAGCAGCTAAAGAATCCATGAAAAACTAGATTGCTGGTTTGCAATAAGTTGCTAGAATTTCTTTCACCAAAAGTAGAAGATGTTTATGAATTATTGTATTCCCTAAGAAGCACTCTTACAATAGTTTTCAAGACGGTAAGTTGGCAAGAAATTTCAATGTGGCTACTTCCTGTAACTTTATGGTTAATTAATGTTTTTTGCCATTGACACTTAAGTCAACTCTTGAGTGTGTAGTTAAGTGGGGGTACAATGACTAACAAGATAGATTCCAATGCAACTAAATTATTAATCAACTATGAAAATAATGATATATAATTCTTTGTTAATGCACAATTTATATTGGGTGCACTCTTTTTTTTTTGAAACATGAAATGGGATTCATTTTTTTTTTTAAAAAAAAAGCCAGGACAAAAGATTGTACAAAGCATACAAGAGTTAAAAAATGTTGTGGAAGTCCCTCACATGTCACACCCCATTTAATAATCATTTAAATTTCTCTTTAAGTCTATCCATTGTCATTTAAAAGACCTGATTAAATTTTTTTTTTTCATTATGTCTCTTATTCACCACTTAGTAATTATTTACAACAAAACATACATGAATAATCAAACTAAAATACTAACTGACTGCATACTGGCCCA
>CATIWR010445446.1:0-12039 GCA_949677035.1 Omphalea diandra | reverse complement strand
TATATATATATATATATATATATATATATATATATATATATATATATGTATGTATGTATGTATGCATGTAAATTCACTACAATAATTAAAATATCAAAATAATATTTATATTCATAAATGTATTTAAAAGAAATTTAATGTATAATAAATTTTATTTTTATGAGAGAACACTTTTTGGTAAATCGTATTTTTAGTGTAAATTTATGATTTATCATTGATTATTAGTTTTTTAATTTAAAAATTTTTTAAACTTAGATTATATTTATCTTTTAAAGTATTTGAAAAACAAAGTAATACTAACTTAAAAATATAACATTATTTCAGTTATTTTAAACACTCATAAATTTTAAATATTGAAATAATATCCACTATTCCAGTTATTTCATGTAATCACAAGTTTTAAAACTTGAAATAATAATTAGTTCTATAAAAAAATATTATCAATCCAATTAAAATTTACTTATAACTTAATATTATTATTGTCAATATGAAAAAAAATTTTTACATTCTTTTATATCTAGAAAAGTTTTTCCTAATTAGTCACTTTTATATATATTATTAAATAGTATAGATTTTTTTTTATTTAAATTTTTAAAATATTTGTACTTAGATTATATTTATCTTAATTTTTAAATATTTTTAAAAAATAAAGTATCACTAACTTAAGATATAAACATCTTTGTTCATTATTTTAGTTATTTCAAATAAACACAAATTTTAAAAATTGAAATAATATATATTTTTATGTTATTTCAAATCATGATAAATTTCAAAATTTGAAATGATAATTAATTCTATAAATAAATATTATGCATCCAATTAAAATTTATAAATTAAGGCTATCATTGTCAATTTAAAAAGTTATATGTCCTTTTATGTTTAAAAAAATTGTCTCTAGTTAGCTACTTTTGTATATAGCATAGATAATTTTTTAAAAATATTTAGAAAATAAAGTAACACTAACTTAAAAATATAAAAATGTTATCTATTATTTTAGTTATTTTAAATAATAACAAACTTTAAAGATTGAAATAATATATATTTTTCATTTATTTCAAATAATTATAAATTTTAAAGATTGAAATAATAATTAATTATACAAAGAAATATTATTCACCCAATTAAAATTTATAATTTAAGGTTATTATTGTCAATTTAAAAAGTCATATACCCCTTTATGTTAAAAAAATATTTCCTTAATTAGCCACTTCTCACCCAAAGAATAGCTACAATGCAATTTGCAAAGGATGATTTTGCAATTTCAAGCTCATTATAGTATAGATTTATATAAATACAATAAAGCTCACCCAGGATTTCTATAGTGCAATATGTGAAGCATAATTTTGCAATTTCAAGCTCATTCTAGGTTTTCCCATCATTTGTCCGCAATTGAAAACTGGCTATATATTTCCCATACAAACAACGTTGTTTTAATTAACTTCAAAGGGTAATCAAGTCTTTCAATTGTGTTTGTCCTAACCAAGCATTGTGTCTAGGGTTGAGCATGGTTTTCGGTGTTTTTAGAAACTAAATTGAAAGTCAGATCGAAATTAGCATTGGACAGATAAACATATAAAACGAACTAAAATTGGATTAAGATCAAAGTGATTTTTATTTAAAATACTTTTGGTTTCGACCATCCTTTAAGAATTATATCGAGAATCGAACTAAAACCTGACCGATTTGAACCAGACCAAAACTAAGGACCAAAATCAAAATATAATATATAGTTTATTATTATGTATATGTATATTTATACTTTGTCTATATGTATTTATGTAACTTGTATGTATATAGTATAAACTTAACCTAATATACACTATCTAATAATCCTAAACCTAAAACCCTTGCTTCTCACGCTCACTCTTCACACTGCTCTCTTTCTTTCCATTATTAAAAATAAAACAACACGCTCCACTTCTCCTTTCTTCATATTTGTCAAACTCAAAGTCAAACCCTAAACTAAATCTCTTCTTCTCATGTTAACCATGCTAAAACTCATACCCATCTTCTTCTTCATTTCGAAACCTATACCCATACCCTACTAAACTTATTAAACCCATACCCATCTACTACTATAACCCTAAACTAAATCCATACCCGTCTTTTTCTTCACTTACTATCAAACTAAAAAAAATGCAACCTCCTTCCTCTTATTCAATCACGCAACAACAGCTCACGAGTTGGCCCTTGTGTCACAATAACATCTCTCTTCTATTGTTCCTTACTCTCAGGCAACCTGTATCACGCTTTTGCTCACTAAAAAGGTAATATTATCAACTTCTTTAGGGGATGGAATTGGTTTGAAATTGGGGATTTAATTGAATTAAAATTAGAGATTTTAGGGGATTTGAATTCTTTTATGTAATTGATTTGAAATATTGGGTTTAATTAAAATTCAATTAGGGATTTAGGGGATTTTAATTATGTTATATAATTGGATTCTAAATTGGGAGTTTAATTGAAATTGGAGCATTCTAATTCTTTCTATAATTGATTAAAATTGAGGATTTAATTGAAATTGAGAGATTGTAATTACTTTCTATAATTAATTAAAATTGGGGAATTGTAATTATTTTCTATAATTGATTGAAATTTGGTTTTAACTAAAATTGGGGGATTGTAATTAATTTCTATAATTGATTGAAATTGAGGTTTTAATTAAAATTAGGAATTGTAATGATTTTCTTTAATTGATTGAAATTAGAGGTTTAATTGAAAATGAGGATTTTAATTCTTTTATATAGTTGATTAAAATTAGAGATTTAATTGAAATGAGGGTTTAATTGAAATTGGCTTGAAATTCGATTATATAATTCAATTGGTGATTTTATTTTTATTCAAATAATTTATTTATTTATTTGAATTTCAATATGAAATTTTAGTATGCAATTTAGTCATATAATTTATTTATTTATTTGAATTTCAATATGCAATTTTAGTTAAAGTCAACAACTGAAATTGCAAACTGTAATGTGCATTTCTGCAATTGATTTTTGTGTTCAAACTATTTATGAACTATGATGAAATTATTTAATTAGGTTTTTATTTTGGGATTTTATGTCCAATTGGGCTACTATTTTCTATTAAACTAATTTATTTAAATATTAGATGTGTTAAGTGTTAACTTTCTCTTATAAATTGTTCCATTTTAAGTATGAAAAAGAAAAAAAAAAGTTGCTCATATGGGATCCAGTATTGCAAAGACAAACAGTGATGACCTTCTACTAGCCCCAATATCACAACCACCACCTTTAATAGAGAAGACTAATGGCACACCAAGCATAATTGTTTCTGTTTCTGCAATAGTTCAAAATGCGAATGCTAATGCTATTACAAATGAAGTTATTTCTTTTCATCTCCTAGTAAACAAAAATCTAGATCTAATTTTTTGTTGCATTACAAAAAACTTAAGAATAGTGAAGGTAAGGAGACTGGTCGAGTTAGGTGTATTTGATGTGATAAAAACTATCAAGGTAATAGTGACATTAGAACCTTTAGATCAATGAAACATTCAATTAAAGCCTACAAAAAATTTTGCTTGAAAAAAAGAATGGTTAGCTACTTAACAAAGGAAAGATAAAATGTTAAGAAACTTTGACATATATGAAGGGAAATGAGGAGGGACCACAATTAAGATGTTGGAAGTTTGACCAACAACTCATAAGGGAAACATTAATTAGAATGATTATTAAGGATGAGCTCCCTTTTAGATTTGTAGAAAGGGAAGGGTTCAAAAGAGTTTATCGAAGTTATTGTCCTTTGATTTCAAATTCCATCTAGATTCATTGTAGTTAGAGATTGCTCCTCTATGTTTGTTAAGCGAAGGAAAAAAAATTGAAAGTCTTCCTTAAGATGCATTGTCATAGAATGTCTTTAACCACTAACACTTGGACAAGGGTTTGGGCTATGAGTTATTTATGCTTGACTACTCATTTCATAGACTTGGATTAGAATTTGCATAAAAGAATCTTGAATTTATATGTCATTCACAAAGGAGTGAATAGAGGTAATATTGTAGATTGTTATATAGAAGAGTGGGGGTTGAGTAAAGTTATGACAATTACAGTAGACAATACATCTAGTAATGACACTATTGTAATTCTATTGACAAAAAGGTTGATGAAAAAGAATGCATTTGTTTTTGGTGGTGATGTATTTCATATGAGATGTTTTGCTCACATCCTTCAGTTAATTGTGAAGGATCGACTTGACATATCACAAGGGTCAATTAAAAGGATTAGGGGTATTATTAAATATCTTAAGAGTAGTCCACAAAGAATGGATTTATTTAAGAAAGCATGCGAGGTGGCAAAGATTAAGTTTAAGTGCAGTTTGTAGTTAGATTGCCCAATCAGATGAAACTCCACTTTTTTTTTATTTTTTATGTTGGAGTAAGCTTTACGTTATCAAAAAGATTTTGATATACTTTAGGACTAAGACAATAGATTTACATTATATTTTGGGGCTGAGTTGTCAAATGATGTGGATTGGTGTAGGGTAAAAGTGCTCATAAGATTTCTTAGAAATTTTTATTAAGTAATTGCTAAGCTTTTTAGTTCTCTTTATTCCACTTTAAATTTATATTTTCTTAAAGTTGTTAAGACTTTGAAGGAAATCACTATTCATCAAAATAGTGATGCTGAAATAGAACCTATCTTGATTGATATGGGCTCCTAAATGAGAACTAAATTTGACAAATATTGAGGGTCACTTGATGAAATGAACGTGTTAATTATTTATTGTAGTAATTTTGGATCTAAGGTGCAAATTGAAGTATTTGAAGGCTAAATTTATGTCATATTATGGGAAGAGCGAGGCAAAATAGTTGGTGATAAGGGACTTAAAGTCTTTAAACTCTTTGAATGAAGAGTATAAATAGCCAAGCGATCATTAACAATTAGTTTGGGAGGAGTGATTAATGGTAGTGACATTGAAACTAGCGGTGAAAAAAAAAATAAGACTTTTGATAAGGAAGATAAGACCGATGATGATGATGGTATACAAATGATGAAAGTTGAAGAAATTGATGAATACTTTTTAGAAGCGAAGAAAGAAAATAGTAAGTCCTCACAATTTGAGCTTTACAAGTACTTGATTGAAGTTTTGGAGAAGTTTACACTAAAATTTAACATGCTTGAATGGTGGAATGTGAACTCAATGAGATATCTATTGCTAGCAAGAGTTCCTAGAGATGTGTTAGCTATACAAACAAACACAATTGCTTTAAAAAGTACTTTTCAACACACAAGGTAGAACTCTAAATCAATAATCAATTTAGGAGTTTTTTATTGCCAACTATAGCTGAAGTACTTATTTATTGTCAAGATTGGTTGAGGAATTCTAGCAAGTCTATCAATGTTGAACAATCACTTGAAGAGCTTTCGAGTCTGGTAATATTTAAAATTCTTTTTTTCTTTCCTATTTTATTTTCTGCAATGTGGTTGGGTATGTTATTTAATAATACATTGTATTTCTTTATTTTTTTTTTGTAGAAATAACCCAAGATTTTGAAGTTATGGAGTCATTATTACCAATAATGAATGTCTAATATTGAATTGATTTTTTATTGAGATATGTACGTTAAATTGAAATAATTGCTATTAATTTTTTTATAATTACATACTGTAATTTGCATATTAAAGTTGTTGATTTGTGATAATTTTTGCTATTGATTTTTGTTGTAGGAAAGGACTTGTTGTCACTTTGTTGCATTTGTTGAAATTGTGAAGTTAGAAGTGTGGTGGATTTTTTTTTTTTTTCAGTTGCATGATTTTTATTTTCATTTAATTAAGAATAATTTGATTTGAAATGTGAAACAATTTTTTTTTTCCAGTTTGATTGCAGTTTATGATTTTGAACAATTTCAGTGTTTTTTTAAAAATATTTTTAGCAACAAATTCTTGAGAATGAGAACAGGTGAATGTAAATATGTTGTTGACAATGTGAATATATTGTAATGTGTTGTTGAGAATAAGAACAACAGGTCTAATTTCTTATTGATTATTTGAGTATGCAACAGGTGTTTAATATTCAAAATGTACAACAGACAAGTTTAATTTCTTATTGATTATTCGAGTATGCAATAGATGCTTAATGTGGAATATGTGGAATTTGAGTAGGGATGTGTAAATGGTCAGTTCGATTAATTCAGTTTGATTTTTTTACCAAAATCAAATAATCAAATTTTATATATTTAAAATTAAACTGAATCAAAATTTTTGAAAAAATTAAATAAACCAAATTGATTAACCAAAATTTGTGCCTATAAACCGAACATAATCAAATCTATAAAATTTCAGTTCAATTTGATTAAATTATGTGTATTTTAGATTTGATTTAATTCAAATTGGTTTGATTTATTTATAATTTCTATTTTTTATCTAAAAAATTGAATCAAAAACTGATTTTTTAAAAAAATTAAAACTTAACTGATTTTTTATCAAAAAATCAAATCTAACCAAATCAAATCAATTTGATCAATTTTTTCGATCCGATTTAATTTTTGCTCACCCTGAAATTTGAGTATGCAACAAAATTTTAATTGTTGAAATATTGTGTTATTTAAAGTACTGCATATAAAATATTTTAGTGTTAGTTTAATTTTAATATATATAGATTTTAATTTGTTAAATTGTGTTGTTTGCATATAAATATTTTGTTTTAGGTGAAAAAGCACAGAAATCAAAAAAATTGAAACCCTGAATTGCATTGAATTGAACCCAATAGCACTAAGGATCAAACCGAATTAAATTAATTTTAGGTTTAATCTGATTTTGGTTCTACATAGCATTCGATGCGGTTTTCGTCATTCTAATTTTAAAGGACCAGGACTTCAGTTTCGTTCTGGATTATTTCAAAACTCCGGATCAGACCGACTCGAGCTCAACTCTAATTGTCTCCTTTCCTTCATTTTGCAAATACGCCTCCCCTTGTTTCTTCTTTTGCCTTCTTCATCCTTTTTGTGCTGCTGTCGACTTTGTCCCACCTAAGGTTTCCGAAAGTTTCACGACTCCATCAACCCTGTTCATTCCAACCCACCCAAGAAGCATTGCTTTGGGAGGTACCGACGACAACAGACCTTTCTTCACTTGCTGTCCTCGTTCGCTTGAAACACTTTCGATCTCATGTGGACATTGCTTCTGGAGGACAACTACCAACTTTGACCTTTCTTCACACACTTAAAACACTTCCGATCTTCATAGCTTCTAGAGGTATCATCGTTTGACTTTTCTTTCATTCATTCAAATCAAGTGTTATAAACTATATGTGCTATGAGATAGGTGATTTGATTTTTGCAGATTTTTCTCAAGTTTAATTTGTTTACATCGAAAGAGAAAGGGATACTAACAGTAAACTGTGCATAACAGCAGAGAAGATGCAGAGACACGGTGAGTTATTTGGCTGGTTAAGGGTTTATCAGACACGATTTTTTAGCCGATATCTCTCACCGTGTCTCTGCATCTTCTCTGCTGTTATGCGCAGCTTACTGTTAGTATCCCTTTCTCTTTCGATGTAAACAAATTACATAATTCTAAGCTCATATGTATGATTTAAATTCTTTTCTTTTCCATTATACCCTATAATCTGTTTGCTTATGTTGTTAGGAATTAGCAAAATGTTCTCTTTTTCTTTTTGTTGTATTCATTGTAAATAGAGAGATTAAGTCCTTTGCCTGTAAGTTACCTGAAGCATTTTGCTTTTATTGGGATTTGAAATAGATGCAGAAAACCCATATGGGTTTGGACTCCTTGACTTTCTCTTCAATCATTTATATTATTTGAAAATTTTCAGGGCTTACTGATTGCTATACTTGAACTTACAATGCTTGTTTGTGTTAAGTTCATGTGTGTTAATTGCTGCTTTTTCGACGGTTGTTAATTATTTTGACTTGTTAGTTCTATTTTCGGTCCTTTTTTGAGTTCTTTCTCCCTGCATATTTGTGGGTGCTTATTTGGTATTGGGGTTTAATTTTGCCAGCAAAAATGTCGAATATAGTTCTCTTCGAGGATATCTTTGTGGTTGATAAACTGGATCCAGATGGTAAAAAGTTTGACAAAGGTAAGCTTTTCTTACTTCTCTTTTATTCATCTTATCAATTCTTTTACAATGCTTCTACAATGATAGTGTATCTTTCAAATATAAAGTTGAAGCCTCTATTTGTTATGTTATTGACTTGCCCTTTTCAATTTCTCATTCTCTATTTCTAAAATTCTTCAGGCTTTATGCTAGTTCTCTTTCTGTCCTTGGTTTTGTCATTAATTTGAAGGTTTCTTTGCTTTCTGATTAAGTTAGATTATGAATTGCTGGGATTCATTGTTTGGGGAATTTTCTGGTGTCATGTACCAATTTAGGCGTGGAACTTCCATTTCTCCTAGGTAGAACTAAGGAAGTGGCATATCATGCTTATTTTGATTGATAATCACCATTTTTATATGTGCACCTATACTTCATCTAGTTTCCATTGTATGATAATTAGAGAATAAAAAGAGACTGATACATCCCAGTATCCCACTGATGCAACTGATTTGAAACTCGAGAGAGAGAGCAAGATGGGTCCTGTATGCAATTAAAAGCTTTCAAAGCAAGGTTTTCTTGTGAGAGTGAGTAACCAGTCCATCGCCCTGACTGCAACATTGGTTTTTAAGGTGTACACAGTTTAAGAAACTGTGAGTTTCTCATAAGAACTCCCAATAGATATTGATGTAGTTAGAGAATTTGTAGGTGGGAAATTACTTTCTTGGAAAACACTTTTGATTAATCTTTCAGTAAAGATGCATCCATTATATGTATAAATTAATTGTATGTGATATTGCAAACTAACTAGCTATTTGTATGTTCGTGTAGTTTCCCGCATTGAAGCACACAGCCAGAACTGTGACATGTTCATGCACGTAGATGTGAACACAGAAATATATCCTATGGCTGTAGGTGATAAATTTACTATGGCATTGGCACATACGCTAAATTTGGATGGAACACCTGACACTGGCTATTACATTCAGGTAAATATTGTTTCTGTTTTATGTTTTTCAGAAGTATTGGTTCTGGAATATCCATGCGATACATAATGTGCAAACTTTTTGTTTTTGCTTCTCTAGTTGGATAGATAGATTAATTTAAACTGTTGGCTTTTATTATAAAACCATACTGTTTGTACTGTTTATATAAGTTTGTCCATAGAGGCTGGTTTGCAGCCTTTCCTTCCCTTTGCCGTACGCTACTCATTAACTTAAATTATGAGATTATTTGGTTATGAGAGATCGTTTTTCTATGTCTCTCATCCAATTAATCTAACTTTATCTGAGTTAAATGATCATTTGTCCTTCAATAATTTTTGTTAATGTTTATGTTTCTGGTTGTGATACCAATATTGTATTGTCTGCATGTGTTTTCTGTGTTTGAGCTATGTGCATAGTGTGTATGAGTCGAGTTCAGCCTTAGATTGCTAATTAAATGCAATCGTAAAAGAAATAGTTGAAGGCTTCTAGTGGATCATTTTGTACAACTGCGTGTAATTGGTTTACTTTAGATTCACTGCCCAAACATGTTTGAGGTTGTAAAGAAGGGATTTGGTTGATTATGGTGGGTGTTGTGGAGTCACAGGCACACAGACAAACTGAGAGGAAGTAATGAATGGACAACTATGTGTTGACTCTATATGATTGTTTGACTAGGATATACTTGTTGAGGTCACATTTTTATCTTGGAACATTAGTATTGCAGGAGTCATAACAAAGATATTGTAATCTGTGTTCCACAGCATCATCAAATAAAGTGATAGCATTGTTGATTCTGACAATGACTTTATGAAATTCTCTCAAGTAGTGGTTATTCCTGTCTACCAAAGTTTCAAGTTGTTGTGGCTCTAACATTGCCTAGCTAATAAATTGTACTTCTGTTGCAGGGAGCAAGGAAAACCCTTGCAGACAAATATGAATACATAATGCATGGGAAGTTATACAAAATCTCAGAGGAAGGTTCGGGAAAAGCAGTTAAAGCGTATGTATCCAAATTCAAAGTATTTGTTTTGGCATTTTTGAGGAGACATTCACTGCTTGAATCTTGGTTGTCACTTGTTTAGCAGTGCAATTGACCCAATTGTTCTTGTAATTAACATATTGTGGTTGCATATGTTCCTATTTGTTTTACATGTGTTTCTTGAGACATTAATTAAGAGCTGTTGATGGTATTCTGTTTTGGGCTTCAGGGAGGTATATGTTTCATATGGTGGGTTACTAATGATGCTGAAAGGGGATCCTTCTCACGTCTCTCATTTTGAGCTTGATCAGCGGCTATTTCTTCTTATGAGGAAGCTGTGAAGTTCTTGTCGCTCAACTTTGCCTTTGTAGCTGTTGTTGCTGGACACAATCTTAAGGTCAAATTTGTTGCCTTCATAGAGATTGTCACATATTCAGGTGTCTATATATTATGGCATAATCAAACTTATTTTGGTGTATGATCATCTTTTGCAGTTAACTAAGAGAAGTGATGGTTGTATTGACAGTAAATTAGTCCTTTAACTGGCAAGAGCTTTTAGATTATGGTGAATACTGGCTTTAATATGAGTTTTGGCTTTGCTATATTCTCTGTTGTACGCTGTGAGGTTGGTTTGGAGGGGAAGCATTTAGAAATACTCAGTTACCGTTGTTATTAAGAAATATTATGTGAATCTGCTAATGATTAATATTGGTCATTATTTTTCAAATATAGGAAGAACTTAAATTGATTTAGATAGGAAGCCGGCAGGATTCATTTGGTTTGATTTGATTGTTAGGTAAATTGATTGATTACTTATGTAATTGAAACAATCAGACATGCTGGCATGGATGACTAAGCTCCTTGGAGCATGCTGCTGGGGGGTAAAATCACGCATTATGGGAGCACGCTGCTGGGGTAAAATCTTGCACGATTAGGTCTGCGAACATAAGGAACATAAAATTTCTTCTTGACAATTTGAATGTCGTGCTGACTTTTTTTTTTTTTTTTAGAATATGGACTGATTAATAATGAAATGAAGCAGCCATGGCAAAGTCTCGTTCAAATAAGCTCCCCTACATGTTGGGATTGAGCTTTCCCAGCAATGGTGCGTGCCCCCGGATTCGCTAACTGGCGACATAACCGAAAGAAGAGGAGGAGAAAGACTTTTGGGCTGCCTTAATATCCAGAATAACATATCCTAGTTATTTGTTATCAATGGCGTCACTTTCTAAGGCTCTAATAACAAACGAGCAGTCATTTTCAGCCATAATGCAATTAAGGCTTAGTCTAGAAGCTACTGACATTGCAAACATGATACCAAGGCCTCTGACATGTTTGTAGGAAAGCACTCCTTCAATCATTTCGAGCAGCTGCAATCACTCCCCCATATGGTTCTTGAAAAACTATAGTTGAGCAGTTCCAATTCTGATCTAATTTTTAAATTGAATCAAGATTGGATCGAATTTTCAGTTCTTCAATTTTGAAGGACCAAAATTGAAAGAAAAAGAATTGGATCGTATTGAACTGAAAAATTGATTTAATTTAATTTAATTTTCAATTCTATCTTGTTTAATTCAATTCGATCCGGTTAGATTTTGTTCTCCATTCTAAATCAAGAAAATCAAATCTCAAATTTAAAGAATTTAAACTATTATGTCAATTTAATTTAAAAAAAAATACGATTTGCTAAATATGAGTGCAAACTCCTATGAATTGAGAAAAGAAGTTATGCCTTCTTAAATAGAAGAAGAAAGTTTTCTTCTTTGTTCCACTTTCCATGTGGGATTCTCACATCTCAATTGTTTTTAGTTCAACTTTGAGAAATTATTTCGTCTTATTTATAAATCCATTCTATGTATGTAAAATATCATGCAAATCTTTTGAATATATTATTATAAAATTATTTATTTATCCATATATATCTTAAAAATATAAATTATAAATATGTAAAGTTGATTTGATGAATATAAAACTATACATAATATATATATATATATATATATATATATATATATATATATATATATATATATATATATATATATATATATATTATGT
>CATIWR010445411.1:0-29734 GCA_949677035.1 Omphalea diandra | reverse complement strand
TTTTTATTGTTTTAAATATATATATAATATTTTTTTTAAATAAATAAATATATATATATATTATTTTATATATATATATATATATATATATATATATATATATATATATATATATATATATATATATATATGCAAGTCATTTATAGGGTCACAACTTGAATACCCCAATATAATTACTATTTTTTATTTTTCATGTTTAAGACTTTTTTTGGTTAATTACTAAGTCTGATATTTGTTCAATTGTTTTTCACTTTTCAATATTATATTAATCATTCTTTATATTTTGCTCTGTTACACTAAAAAGTCATTATTTATATTTTGCTCTGTTACACTAAAGTTTTTCCGTTAAATTTATATGAATGTTGTAAAACTTTTTAGTACAATGGAAAAATATGAAAGATAACTTAGTATTTTAAAAAAATGAAAAACTATTTAGTTAAATAGAACAAACATTTAAAGGGTTCAAATATTGATCTCATTTTTTACCAGATTCTTTTTTATTAACAAAAAAATGACATTTTTTTAATGTCGAAAGACTTTTTAGTATAATAGAGTAAACTTAAAGGATGATTTAGTATAATATTAAAAAATGAGAAACGACTTATTAAATATGATAAATATTAAGAGATTTAGAGTAATTAATCTTCAATTTTTTTTTGCATTCTTTGATATTTGATGCTCTAAAAAATTAATCAAAATATATTAGAATAAATAAATCATTTTTTAAGAAAAGTTTTTTCAAAAATAAATTTATTTTAAATTTTAACAAATTTATATGAATGAAAAACAAATTATATAAATAAATATTTATTGATACACTTATTATTACCAATCATTTTGAGTTACCAACATTTATCATCAATCACTTGATATATTGTGCCAATTGGTGTAATCACTCGATATATTTATTGTGCCAATTAGCGAGATCACTAACGACTGATAAAACTCGCAAAACTTTTATTTTTAATATTTTTTATATTAAAATGATAAATAATATAAATATACAATATTTGTATCTAAAATTTATCATATTTTTATAAAATGAAAAAGTTAATATTTTTTAATATATTTCAAATATCATTTCCATAATCTATTTTTCTAAAAAAATAAGTCTTCATGAATAAACCATTTTCCATAAAACAAGTTAAGTTTATAACATTTCTCTTGTTTTGAGCACGAAAGGGAAGCTAAATCTGAAGGCTTATTCTATAGATATAATGGCAGGTGCTTTCATAATTACAACCAAGATTACAAGCTTTTGAATTATGGGAAAATGGAAATATGGAAAGAAAAAAAAAAAAATCACAACAAGAAAAGGGAGGTTAAAAAATATATATATTTATGAATGAAATGTCAGCTTCCACTGCCTATATTTACATATTCATTAAATGCAGATAACCAGGATCTTCGACGCTCAGTGTCACCGGTAGAAACGGATCGTCCAAGTCTTGACCTTGAACATCTCACCAACTGTTCACGCAGGTTCCTGTCAACTGTGCAAGGAACCAAAGAAGGACTTGTGTCTGGAGTTCCTAAGCAACCTCCTCTAGCATTGAATTTCATTGATGGAAACTTCTGGCAACTTAAGGATCGGAAAGAAGAGGAAAGAGGGGAGATTCTGGTGCATCCAATATCTGGCTTGCAAAGTGGGGCTGTCATTGAAGTGGGTTCTCGCTCCTCACCAGAACATGTGCAAAAGGCTAGCGACAAACCTGTTCTGGCAATTGTCTTCACCATTGGCTTTGTTCCTGGGAGCTTCACAAATGAAACTATGCCATACCGGCAGAAAGGACAAGTAACCGATCCTTGAGGACCTTGCGCAGCAACTGTAGTGCAAAATGTAGAACACAAATATAATGCACACCATATGCAGAACTCATGATCACAACCTGCATCATTGGAAAGCGCATCCTTGTGTAGAACATGGTAACGATCATTCAGCAGTAGCAGACATTCAGACAAGGTTATCAATTCAGGTTTTAAAGATAATTTGCAACAATTCACGGAATATATTATAGCGGAGTTTTGGAAGGATTTATAGGTGAATGTTAATGACTTTAGACAAAGCAACATGTCCAAGATTTTTTGGATTTAGAAATTATTATGAGAAAGTGCACATGTTCTCTAATTGTTACCCTGAGACTTTTATCAGTAAGTAACTATTCTTAAGGGGGGAACTCAACAAGAGTTATTTAAGAATAAAAAAAAATTAATTTTTATCAAAGGCAAAAGTTAATTTATTATTGCAATTAAAATTTTCTTTCCTTGTCAGTTGTAACAATGGAATTCATATATCCACAATATATAATTTCTTATTAACATATTTTGTCAATAATATAAAAAATTATTAAAAGGAGAAAAGTTAAACAAACAAAACCTACATTACACTTTGAAAAATTGAACATATAATTCATTTCACTTTCAAATGTATTTCACCAGCAGAACCGTAAGTAAAAGAATTCCAGTTTGCCACATCATGGATTAAAAATGATATTTTTTTGCAAATTCAACTAACTTGCAAAGTTTATTAGCATTTAGTGCAGTCAACCAATTCCTAAGAGTTTCATGGCATTTGTTTAGATAAGAAAAGCTCAAAGTGTGGATTTGTAAATTACATAAGACTTTACATAGAATTCAATATCATTAAACAAGCACTTATGAAAATGTTGCCTGATTCACCCATCACCGAAATTCCACTACTCCCAGCCCTTTTCTACAACTCGTGCATCACTGTTGCAATTTTGGAAATCAAGTAATTAACCTTCCACGTAGGAAATTAAAAAGTTTCCTTTTCTCATTATTTTTGTCAACTGTTTAGTTCCACTAAGCAGCATTCCTTTCACCTCTTTAAGTAGCCCTCCAGGAATTCTAATGCCAGTTTGGTGATACAGTCCGTTATCAGTTCAATTAAAAATTTATAGACATGTACCACTTCGTTATAGTGTTGTAATTATAAGTTTATGACCTGATTAAATATAATATTATCAAAACTACCAGTAATGCAATTAGAACAAATATTTCACCATCATGACCAACCACTGCAGCCACCACCTATGACCACAACACCACCTTCCTACCCCCAGCAGACAGTATCCAATGACAATGCTTACCTCTGGATGCATCCAGCAACTTCACTTTTTAGCACCAAAGGAATATCCAAAATGGTAAAGGGGAAAAAAAAAAATTATGCTCATAAAAAGAGTAGCATTGTGACGATATACATTTATTTCTCCTTAAGGGTCTGAAGTTTCCCAAGCAAAATTTTTCTTTATTCAGGTTTTTTATTTTTTAGAAGAGTAAAATGGGGTAGAAGAGGACTGCCAAGGTGTGAAGGTGGTAAACTGGGGTCTCTGAAGTTAATTTGTCCTCCACAAAATAGCTAAAAATTGTGAAATAAAACAAGAGGATGTCTGAGGCCATCTGCATCTACCTGACTTCCCTTTTATGAATTCCAATAGGCAAAAGAAGAATACATATTGGATTGTTGCATTTTTTTTTTTTTTTTACTGTTTTTTGGAAATAGAGAGAACCCAAGTAGAAACTCAAAACAGAAACACATAAACAAAATCTCACTGTAGCAAGGTCCAAAGAAAAGGAATCCCAAGATAATCCTACCATTGGACTCAAAACTACAACTTGTTTATTAAAAACTCAGGATGTTTACCACTGAACTATACAATGAATCCAATGAAACACAGATTCCAGAAAGTGTTCAAATAACTAGTCCCATGAAATGTGCGTGTATGCAGTTTGAGGCTACTAGTTCTCAAAAACATTATGGAACGTTGGACATTATTAGCTATTAAAAGGAACTTACCTTCTGCAGCAACCGTGCATGTCCTTTCTAAGCAAACAGCACAAGTGTCCTGGCATGTGGACAGCAAAGCCTCATTTCTCCATCCACATTCTCTGGATATAACTCAGAAAAAGAAATCAGTTGGATATATAACTGTTCTATTCCACATCCCAACCTGTCAACATAGTGCATTAAGCATACACTACATGAATAGACACTGAAAATTTTTCATAAAACAAGAAAACAAATGATCAACACTTCTTGAATTCCTTCCATATTATATTATGCAAGATTAGTTCTCCTCAAGATTTATAGAATGTAATAGCCAAGATAGCAGTAAACCCACTTATTTGATCAACAGAACCTGTAATTCCTTCAACTATAAATGTCTTGGATAAGTGGGTCAACAGATATAAAATCTAACCACAAGGTAAAAGTAATACTAAAAAATATTAATTGGCCACAGCAATTAATGATTGAAGCTCCTTGGCAATTTGACACCAAACATATATTCAAACCTGTATGACTGTCTACGCAGTCATTAAGTCTTGGAACGACCAAGAAGAAAACTCTAAAATGATATTAGTCATTTCCAATTGGGAAATACAAATTCTAGTATAAATCCCCTCCTTTCCATAAGCCTCTTATGGGTTACTGCTACTGTGTAGAAGTCCTATTTGAGTCTGAACTTCTGTGACTCGATCTTCACTAGGACCATTACGATAACATTTGAGAAGATGGTAAAGATTGAAAACAAAAAACCTTAGGGAACTGTTCTAAATTCAGTACTTTAGATAAAAAGTTCAAGGTTCATATGTATCAAGTTTTCTAGAATAGCATTTGTTGATGCCACTAATTTCTAGCATATACTTAACCGCACTTACCTGGCAATTTTGATAATGCTCATCAGGGGAAGAGATAGATAAGGTGAAGGACACAATTGTGGCTGGCATTCCGACTGTCTGCTAAGTATCTCCTCAAGTTCATTTCTATGCCATGAACGAGCAACCATCAATGCTGTCCATCTTGAACCAAAGACAGATAAGTCAACAACCTCCAATTCACAAGCATCAAGACAATATGCTTAATTCCAAAAAATAAGGTACAACTCAATAATCTCCAACTATTATAAAACTGAAATTAAAAATGTACATATTCAAATGGGATGGAAATAGTTGGTAGTAATGTTCAGAGAGAAATTTGTTTTTCTTAATAAAATTTCCCTTTTAAGGGTTCAAAATTAGAAAATTTTGCTTTTGGAATTGGCCAATAGAGCTTGAACAATTTTAATCAAACATATATGACAAGTTTGCTATTATAATCTTCCATCACGATACTGCCTTCCTCTATCATTGAGAATTCTACCTATGCTAGTTATCACATATGCCTTGGCTACAATTGGGCTAATCATAAATCCTGACACAACAAAGTCCAACCAGAATTAAGTTCTATTGCTTTCCTGGCTGTTATAATGACAAACATTTATATTTTATGCCTGTACTGATTGACTACAGTAATTTTGTGCATGTCATTTCAGGACTCAAAGTAACCAATTTTTTGCCCCTTTTTGGTCCGTTACTCCTTCAAAGGTTCTCATCCCATCAGGAGCCAAGGATCTCATTGAATATCAATGGAAACCATAATCTGGCACCTTCCCTACTTAAGCCGACACATC
Organism: Omphalea diandra; assembly: GCA_949677035.1. Taxonomy (NCBI): domain Eukaryota; kingdom Viridiplantae; phylum Streptophyta; class Magnoliopsida; order Malpighiales; family Euphorbiaceae; genus Omphalea; species Omphalea diandra. The sequence goes on along the minus strand of CATIWR010445411.1, from coordinate 24,263 downwards.
ACTGAATGAATTTATAAATTTAAAGGTATTCAAGCTTGAGTCCGCGGTAGTAAACAGGATAATCTATAAAGAGCTCAACGTGGCCATAGTCTTAAGCAATCAATTTCTAAATGTCCACAATTTTAAAATTATGGATGAAAGATTGTATTGATTCAAGATATCAACAAGAAACTGAAGCTATTAAGAGATCAAGGTCAAAGGGAAAGCGATCCTATGCGTTAATTGTGAAGCCTCCTCCACACTCATCATTTAATTCAGCACAAGGAGCAAAGTAGACTATTGACTATGATTCTCTAAGTAAAATAATTAAGTAGTTCTCATTGAATTTGAATCCCATTTGAAACTGAAGTATTTTGTTGAAAACTGGTCAGGACTGTGCTAATCTTGCCAACGTATCATATTCTCGGATGGCTCTTAGCAAGAATGGAACTAAAGACCACTGCTCTCGAATGAGAACAATCTTTGTTTGAAGCAGCTACTTGCTATTGATCTCACTATAAGATCATGAGAAAAAGTGACTAAAAAATTCTTCAATTATAAGCCAGCAAAGCAGACATGAACAGGAGCAAATTGCAAGGCAAGATAGCTTCATTGTCTGTTGACTTGAGTTCAGAAAAAAAATGCAGCAGCCAAAGATTGATTATTATAATAAATTTCTCGATGCCAATCAGTTGCTTCGGCAAAAAGGATCAACTTACAGATAAAAAATCTAGAATATCACACTTCCAATACTTTACAAGTAAAAGCTGTCAGAGATTTAAAGGTAATCCATTTTCGTAGCTACTAGCAAATTTCACAACTCAGGCAGTCACAAAAATGCAATGTAGAATTTTCTACTACAATATATAAGCACGCAACTTCGCTATGTATTTTCTATATATTGACATTATTGCCACTCTTCCACTGTCACAATAGTTTGCCATGCAAATCTCCAATATGTCCATCCAGACATTCAACATGTTGAATTTAATTTAAATCAAAACAAAAAAAAAAAACATGTTTGATTTATCTGTGTGATATCCTTTTTTAGGTTTACCTAAATCACTAATCGATATAAGTTAAAAAAAAACCTATGATAATTCCAAAGGATATCGGATGCAGGTTACTACAAGAACATTGCATATTTAAACATATAAGATGTATAAATGAGATACCTACCCATTTGCATTTTCAGCAGTTAGACTGGCACCTCGGGCAATCAAAATCTGAACAATAATAGATATGAAGATGGTAAACCTTAGGATAATTACAATATCATCATTGAATTCATATATATATATATATATATATATATATGCTTTAATGGAAAACGTACTTGACAACATTGTACATTTCCACCACATGCAGCATAATGAAGAGCTGTGCTTCCAGCACCTGAAAAGTGACAACAGGAATACAACTTTATATAAAAGTGCTATTGCAATGATAAAGATTCAATCAAGAATAATAATGGAATTAAGGTATTAGTTTCCTGCATGCTTTTTTAACAACATGCGGGAGGTACCTGACCTATTTTAAATAGGTGCCAGCAAACTATTATCAGATAGCCCCTTCTATTGGGAAGTGCATTCAGTTGTGTACTTACAAATTGGATATTATACAACCACATTCCCAATATTGCTTTCTACATATGGCATGAAAGAACATAGCCAATGTGCCCTATACATAATTTCGTACTGTTACACATTGTGCAACATTGCAACTAGAATAACCCTAAAGCTGATCAATTGCAACAATAACAGTAATAAGCATTTAATGATATTCAAATAGAATGGCTAAACACCATCCAGTATTAAAGCCTCTAACTATGGAGCAAACAGAAACATGCAATAATATTTGCAATAAAGGTTTTATCTTTTACCCAAGTTAGATAAGGAAGTCAACTTCCAAGTAATCTCAAACAAACCAGAAATAAGAATAACTACAAGAGTGCCTCCATTATTGTTTGACTAAGATATCGAAAATTCACTAGCACGAAAAAGGGATAATCACTATAACTTGAGAATATGAAAGATAAGGGCAGCACCTATCAGATCAATTGTAGTTCCATCTTCCACAGTGACCTCAGAAACAGAAGCCCCTAAGTCCAAGAGTAATTGCACAGTTTCAATATGCCCATTTAGTGCTGCCATATGCAGAGCAGTAATGCCTCCATCAGCAGTTCTATTGATAATCTCATGGAGAGCACTGGTGACAGTATAAATGGAACAAATGGCAAATAAAAACAGCATAATAGAGGAAAAGAATATCATAGAAGTGAGAGAACTTAGAACTGAATGTACCCTTCATCAAACACTGAAACTGATTCATTATTTGATCTTCCCTTCAATAGATTCCAACAATCTGGAACGCTAGGTATGTAATCTGCAAGAAGGAGGCGTAAGCAACGAGCATGACCATTCAGGGCAGCCAAGTGGAGTGCAGTACCCCCATTAAGATAATCTGATCTGTGAATCTGAAGTCCAGGATTCCAGATAGTCATCACAACCTTAATCTTGAAAATTAAATTACTCATGGTCAACATGATAAGGATGATTGAATTGAAAGTAAAAATACTTACATTGGCTTTAAAAAGCATCAGAATCAGAACAACCTCCCAATGACCATGTTGACAAGCTTGCATCAAAGCAGTCTGTTTACTCAAACAAAAAAATCAATGTTTTATTATTTGATAGATATGCAGAACTAACAAGAATATTCTTAAGCTAACCAAAAGCTACATGAATGATCACTTAAAGTGAAGGGGAAAAAGAAAGATATCTACAGACCTTTGGCTAGGCAACAATGTAAGCATTACCTGACCACGGTAATTCCGCAGATTAATATCAACTCCGGACTCAATCAAGAGCGAAACTATCTGAATACATGAAAAAAACACAATTAGACTAAACATAACATACAATGTATAAATTGTCATCAATCTTGATAAATATTATTTGCCAAAGTCAACTGAAACTATCAAATACCTCATGATGCCCTTGAGCTGCCGAGTAATGTAGGGGAGAATTTCGAACGCCAAAGGTTGAATACCTTGCAAGCCTAGGATTGCATTCCAACAAGGCCTTGGCTTCTTGAAGATCTCCATCTCTTGCTGCAGAAACTAAACGCTCCCCAGATGCAGAACAGCCGAAAGAATTACCCATGATGTTCAGAAATTTCATGATGTTTATCTACACAAGAATCTATTGATCTTTGTATAAATAGAAAAGTAAAAAGGGACTTCCTATCCTCACTCCTTAAACCCAGTCAAAAGCTTGTATAAAGACAAAGGAATAAAGGGAAAAATGCAAACATTAACCAGTTCACATAAAATTCTTGAATCTGTACCAAACTTACAACCACTCAAGAACTCACTAACTTATGAAAGAATTCCTTGCAACGGTCAGCATCTCACTGACTATTGACGATTCATACGGTGAACTGCGAGACTCCTGTTGACATCCAATTGAAAAAACAAAATGAAGCTGTCTCTAACCGCTTATTTATTTATTCTTTAAAGGAAAAATAAATTAGAATCTGAATATGACCCTTCATAAGTTAGTTAAAAATCTGGTGATTTCAAGAAACCCAACAAACATTACCATACAACAATGAAATCCAAATAAATTTTCAACACCAACCTTAGAAAAAAACGATCTTCCGAATACCAAACACACGTATCACACGTCCCTTCAAATATCACAATAATCTTCTAAAATTTTCGATACCCATTTCCATACATGTCTTAAAGAATCAAAATCTTCAAAACCCAATTCCTAATTTGTTTCCAAGAATCAAAACCTTCAATTGATTGTCCATTAAAATGTGAAAAGAAAAGATTTTTCCAGCACCCACTTACAAATTTACAGCTAACCGAAATCTTGCATTTCAATCTCCAAATAGTAATCAAAGAATCAAAACCTGTAAAAACACAGATCATAAACCTCCCTACTCCAGGAGATACCGGTCAAAAATATAGTATAAGGGTAGCCAAAAAAGAGCCCGAAAAATAAGAGGGAGGTACACTTGTGTTGTATAGGTCCAGGACACCAAAAAGAGGGAGAAAATTGCCTATACATGTAACATAGTTAAAGAACGAAAATTGGAAGAGATAACAATAAGGAAAAAAAAAATAATAATAATAAAGGCAAACAAAAAGCAAAAAAAAAAAAAAAAGAAGAAGAGCGGAAACAAACAACAGCGACTTTTAACTGCAACCTCAGCCAACAAAAAATATAATAGAGAAGTAGCGCGCATATGCATGGAAGGTTTCTTGTTGGTGGGTCGCCTAAAAATGTAATATCTTGGTTAAAAAAAATTTGTCCACGAATTTTTTTATTTTATTTTTTACCTTCCCTATTGTTTTAAAACATAATTACAAAATTTAACAATCACTCTTTTACACTTTTTTAAAGTTGTTAAAGGCTCATTTTTTAACTGGTTGAAATAATTTTATTTACATCCAACCCAATAACTTTATAAAAAAATATTTTTTGAAATCTTTAACAAATTTAAGTCTTAAAAAATGAGTATAGTATCTTATCATCCAAGTTATTCAACTAAAAAAAAAATTCAATTAACTTAAAAATATATAAAAATTTAACAATATAAGAAGTTATTCAATTAAAAATAATTTATAAAGTTTAATAATATAGAAAAAAAAAATTGTTCACTTTAGTCTTTTTTTTTAAGATTTTAATAATAGTAAGCATTTCATTTTTATATAATAACAAAAAAAATTTTAAAAAATCAATAAGTATATGAATATATATAATTAATTTTGATCCTAAAAGTTATTTGAGATAACAATTTGTCACTTGTTAAATTTTGAATTTATTTGAGATGATAGCTTATCATGTGTCAAGCTAATTATTTACAAATAAAAGATTAAGAAATTCATTAATTTAGTATGTAAACTTATCAAATTATAAATTATAAATAAAATAAAATATATTGAAATTATAAAAATAATATACATCATCTATTGAACATACAAAATTTGTTTAATTATATATTTTTATAATAAGTATTTTTATTTTATTAAGATTTATAAATTTATTTAAATAATAGATTAAATTATAATCTATGTGCAAATTATTTAAAATAAAATTTTTTGGGCAAAAAGAAAGCCGTCCTACACTAATTAGTGTATATATATATTAAGCAAAGCAAAGATGTGGAAAATAAGTTGATTAGGACAAAATGGTGTTGTAAGGGCAATAAAAAGGGGGGCCTATAAATTTGGAATCTTTATTTAGAATGACAATGTTAATTAATAATCATAATGTTTGTTGAAGGAAATGTGCCATCCACTTGCATTGCAATTATATTATTCTCAGACAGTTCAACTCTCTCATTTTGCCTTTAAGCAATCACCCACTCTTTGTCATAATGAATGAGCTCAATTTTCCAATATACCTTTTTCCCCCTCCATTACTTTTCATTTTCATTTTGAGACTTTTCTTTTTCTTTTTCTGTTTCTTTTTCCATTATTATTATTATTATTATATAGTACTTAAATTCATACGATTACTATTTGTATTTTTGTAATGATAAAAACATTATATAATATTCTTGACATAAAATAATTCAACATGTAATATATCTTGTTTTTAGGAAATATACCATGTGGTTTTGCATCCTTCCACTTTGGATATAGCTTATTAATTTATTATTCTAATCAATCACCTCAAAAAATCATCAAATTAAATAATGTATTAAGAGATTATAATGACACTCTTTTTGAGCTTGAAATTATACTATGTAACTTAAAATATAATATCTCACTTTGTTGCATAAAAATAAAAAAAAAATACATTTCAATGTAAATAAAAAATTTCTGAAAAATAAATAAATAAGAAATTTTAATTAAAATATAGACACAATAAATTCCTTAATTTAATTAGTATTTTAATGTAATGATATTATCTGATACTATATATGATTATCATGTTTTTAATCTAAAATTTTCTCATCAATACTAATAAAAAAATAAAAAATTCAATTAAAAATAAATCAAAATTTCTGAAATTGAAAACAAAAAATAAAAATTGTAGACAGCTATTGATATTTTTCTCAATTTCAGAGTTACAATATTTGTAAGTATTATTATTTCAATAATATTCTTATTTTTGAGTGATTATTTTCTAATTTAGGAATTCAAATTTCAACGTCTAACAGTGCTCATTCTTTTAAAATATTTATTATCTGTGCCAAAAAGAATTTATAAATATTTTATTAGATTAACTGGGTGGCCTAAAACCAAAATGCTGACAAAGTGGGTTTTGGATCCAATCCGATGATGCTCCAGCCCAACTGAATTGGGCGTCTAAGACATTTGGTATTGCTAATGTTGGGATAATGGGCCATTAGAAGCTTCATCATTATGTACTAGCTAGTCGTTGCTTGCAATTAAAAAATATTTATAAATATAAAACAAATGAGAGTAAAGAAGATATAATTCTATGATAAAATTAGATTGATTATATTCCGAACAGCTAGGTTTTACGGTAAGGAGATATTTGAATATATTTAAAAATAGAATGTGTTGAAATATGCAAAATAAAAATTTTAAAATATTTATATTAAGAATAAATTTTAATTTTTCATTTCTTAATGTAATCAAATATGCCATAAATATATATTAGAGTTTATTGATTTTAAACAGTCGATCAATGTTAAATTAAATTATTATAATCATATGTTTTTCAGTCAATTTAATAAAGTAAATAAAATAAAAATAATCTCAACAATAAATTATATCAATATAAAATATTGATCCATCTAAGCTGCAAAATGAATCAAAAACTAGTAAATAGTGTAGAGTCTCACCTCAATAAGAGTTCCTTTGAATTTTTTTACTTATTAAATAATTCTCAAACCTAAATGTTAAATTCTTTTAATAAATTTTCAACCTGTTTAGATTTATAAAGAATTACTTTATAAGTTTGATTAGGTTTATTTAAATAGCTTGGTTGTATTAGTAATATATTTATTTATAGATTTGTTTGACTTGTTTAATATTTTTTAAATTTTATAATTCATAAATATAAAATAAAATTTAAAATTATATATTTTATCATATGAATAATTAAAAAATTAATATTACTTGATATGTTAATGTAAAATAAATGTTGTAAATTTTAGTAACTTTATAAATAAAATGTTGAATAATTTTATGTTATTAAGAAAATTTTGTTTTATAATTCTCTATTAAACATGTGAATCATATAAGAACATAATAATATTTAGCTCAACTATATAAGATAAAATACTAAAATCTCTTCAATTTTGTCATAACTTTATAAGAACGTAATAATATTTAGCTCAGCTATATAAGATAAAATACTAAAATCTCTTCAATTTTGTCATAACTTTATCTTTTCAATGTATAAAAAATACATTTATGTTTTAACTCTGTTACATTGACTAATCCTTTAATAAGTTTTAATGGCCTTTTTTTTTTTTTTTTTGCTAATCAAATCCTAAAAGTTGAATAAATTTTTTTATTACTCTCCCTTTCTCTCTTTTTAAAATAACTAGTAGTCCAATATCAAAATTCAAATCTAAATTTGGTTATTATCACCTGATACGGATTTACCAAATTTATTTGATCTTTCGTTTAATATCATCCAAAATCAAAAAATTAAAAACTCATACTTGGTTGTTCAAATGGCCCATTTTAGCATGGCAATGGTGAAGATGAGATGAAGATAGTGTCCCTCTGCCTTCATTCTTTTTCTTTTTTCGAGTGCTTAGTTCTCCAAATCCACTGCATTTTTTACATTACAGTCTTTAACAGCCACTTGTTGATGCTAATCTTGCCGAAATTTGGCGCTTTTTTTCCCCCTCAAACCTACTTGAATTCTATCTTTTCTGAAATATCTACAAATATTTTTAAGTAAATTTGTTTTAAACACTTTCTTTTCTAGTTTTTTCCATATATTATTCATTTTATCAAGCTTTATCTTATGCAGTTATATGGTAGAAGTGTATAAATCATTTTATAATAAAGTATATAAAACAATAATAATATTTTATAATAGGGCAACATCAATCATCATTGTTCGTTATATTATTACTAATTATAACTACATTTATAAATTTAAAATATTCTCATATCCACTAATCTACTATATCCAAGATATTTCATTCATACACAATTATATAGTTCATACGAAGATTCAAAATACATCCATCCCTTTTCTTAACCCGTATGATGCTTTCCAAAAAAACAAGAATTCCTAGACCAAGTCCATCAGAACCTTGATTAGGCAGTCTCCCAAGTTTATCAAGAAATATGTTCAATCGTCTAGTTTTGACCAATGTTTTATCCAGCAAACTGGAAAAGAACAATTCATTTCTTTGGAAATTGCACCAGAGTTCATCCAACAATGGCTAAGCCAAGGATATTCTCATATCCATTTTGGAGCTATAAGGATTATTGTAAGTTATCGCGGGGGAAAGGGCTTGCTGGTCTTTACCAGAATTGCCTTGCTAGATAATAGATATCTAGAGTACCAACATTCAGTGATAGGGACAGTTGAAATCTCTTTAAATGTGGGATCTGTAATGTTTACATTTTATCCCAACTTCAACCTTTCTTTGCAAGATCCACATGTGTTAATACTATAAAGGTCCAAATCCACCCCAAGTCGCCTCTGTTACAGTGGCTACTCTTCATTACCAAATGATCTATCGGATCCAGAACCACATTATCGATCTGTCATTAACACATGAGAATGATGCCTTGCTCATCATGGCTGATACCTAGAATGCTCCAACATGCATCCACATTCCTAGACATATTTATAGGACTGAGTTGCTTCAATTGCTTTTGGAGAAGTGGGTGACCAGGTATGAAAAGTTGCATGAAAGTACCCAACTAGTGCAGTCGTTTGAACCAGTGTACGACCGAAGAGCAGACGGAATGGTAGAAATGATATTTGAAAGATCTTTATCTTTAGAAGAAGGAAGGGTTTTCTTTACGCAATTCATGATGACTTTGCATGAGCTGGAGAAAGGAATGCCAATCGTTTATTTTACAAACGATGGAACTCCTGTCTATCCATTCAAAAGAGACGGTCATTGTTTCTTTGACCACTGTGATTATGACTATTATCTCTATGACTGGAAGGACGTAGAAGAAACAAAGGCGAGAAAGAAAAAGGGGAGATGTTCCGAGCAGAATTTGAGGAAAAGATTTAAGGATGAAGATCCTTTTGTAAGACTACTAGGAGAGTCCTCAGGCAAGTACGACTACATTGTTAAATATGGTCCAGACCTTATTACTTCACCACCATCACCTAAACCATCTTCTCAACCAACGCCGCCTTCGCCATAAGCCTTCTACAAACATCTCACCTCTTCCTTGCTATAACCAAGCCTTAAAATGGATCAAGAATCAACCTTCTTTTTCCAACACCTAAACACCTGAACCTTTAACCCAAATTTGGATGTACCGACCTCCTCTCTCTGAAGAGGATTTTCCTCCTTTACCGGACTAGACTAATCTAAATTCCTAGATACGGACCATGGCCAACATCAAGAATCCTACTGGAGTATACTCCAAAGGTTAGCCTTTGAGCATCACACTAGCCAAAGCAATATTAAACTAGTAGTCCAATAATGCTCAAATACATAATAGGATTCTTCGAAACATAGAGTTCAAGGTTGATAAGGTCTCCTTGCAAGTGCAAAAAGTAGATGATCTACTTTCAGAGCACCAGAAGACGTTTATGAGTTAATGATAAGGCTACAGGTTCAGTTGGAAATAAAGCATAAGGAAGTCATGCAATTAATAGATCAAAGAGCTTAGAATGAGGAGATCAGACGAAAAGCAGTTGAAATTCAAAAGTTAAAAGATCAAGGATTGAAAAGGACTTTCAAGCTTCCCAAAAGCCTACCTAAATACCGAATCCATGATCCTTTTGAAAAACATGTCCCTCAAACTTTTCCTACCAAACCTCTAGTTCTCAGGATTCCAACTACCAAAGAGTAATAACACTTTGGCCGCTCAACAAATCTTTTCCATAAAAAGATGAAAGTTGAGAAATTTCCTATGAATTTTGATGCTAAAAATGCTTCTATGCATTCTGCTACTTCGGCAGAATCAGTAAAAAAACCAATCCCTCAAAAGCCGCTTGACAGCCATATGATTAACCTTATTGTCTCCTACTTAGACAAACAACTACCTCAATCCCATCATTTTCCATGGTCAACTCTAAGTCTACCTCATCCCTCTCTCAGTCAGAATTTGAAGACTCGAGCTTTGCTTCTAAAGAAGAAGAAAAAGAAGAAGAAGAAGAAGAATAGGAAGATGAAAGAAATTCTATCTAGTTTATGGCTAGTCCTCATACACAGGAGTCGACTACCAATCTTGCCTCTTTAGTAGATCCCCTTAACAAGATGGATACTTCGAGACCTGATCCAGAAAGGCAACATGCCTACCATAGTGAAGGACCATGGTTTACTCTCGATAACATTAGTCTAGATTTATATAGAAACAGGTTTCAGGAGTTCAGGTCATGGATTGATTCCTAACTGAAGAAACCTTGTGCAGTTCTTCATCAGGTTTTGGAAGAATTCATGACTAGAATCACTGACAGGATGCATGACTGGTACATGGCGTGTGATGAATACTCGAACTTACAAATGGTGCAAAGTCTAAGAGTTGCATAATTCTTAGGCATTCTTTATGCAAAATTCGTTGAAAAACCTCAAGAAGCAACTGACATTATCAGGAGAGAGTAATTTAACATGTGATGTTATTCTTTGTTAAAGAAAGATTTGGACCTCCATTTCCAATGGATGTCTAAACGATATTATCAGCTAGGCGGATGGGCCAGTTCATATCTTAAGTAAGCCTTTATTACTTCTCTCCCTGAAATCCTATCCACTTTCATGCATCAAATCATTCATCAAAAGGAAAAGTCTGTCAATGAGCTAACGTTTGAGGAAATATATCAACTTATGATTCAAGGACTTGAGAAAATGTGTAGTGAGCAAAAGGTTATCCATCAAATGCTAGATCGCCAAAAGAATTCGTTATTGAAGAAGTCTTGCAAACAAACAACTCTTTTAAATTCAAGTGCAGCAAAGATGATAAAGATTGCTTCTATCCCACAAAGAAGAAGAAACATTATTTCAAGGTTAAGCAGTCTAAAGAGGGCTATAGGAAGAAGAAATGGAAGTTCTTCAAAAGAAACAATATCAGGCCAACGAAAATCTAACATATGTTGTCTATGTGGTCAGAAATGGCACTTTGCAAAAAATTGTCCAGGAAGAACAAAGCAAGCAGCAAAAATGATTGAGCATATTCAAATCTCCACTACAGTCGATCTGGAAGATGTAGATGTTGAGTCTCTATTCTCAATCGAAGACGAAGCCTCTCCAGATACTGTTTTTGCTATTCAAGACCATTCGTCATCCGAACATGAATATGAATTCAACAGACTTCCCCTTAGCAATGCCATGATTCCTATAACAAGATTTCCCATGCAAACTTCTGAAGAGCTTGACGATCATCCTATTCCCTTGGCTTTTATGCACATTTTTCCTTAAAAATATTTCAAGCCTTTAAGGTTGTAGCTTTCATCGACACAGGGGCTCACTTATCCATGATGAATCTAAAAGTCCTTTCGGCCAAGTATTGGAAGCCATATAAGAAGTATTTTAGGGCTACTAATGGTGAAGTTTTTCACACCAGCTTGATCACAGTCAAGCCCATTACGGTTCAATTCTTCCTGGGCTACAAAATCTATGCGAACTTCTTGAGCTCCTCTCTGTCTGATAAAGATCTAGTTGTGGACTTTGATCTGTATTGGAAACTAGCCAAGTTAAGGGTTTTACCCATGGGCCTAAAGTTTAAAAATTAATTCCAACCTTTACACCCATTGCCTCACTATTGTTGGCCTGGTCCTTGACTGTTCAATTACCCTTAACCATTCAAAGCCTAGTCCACGAACTCTAAACCCATTGTTGTGCAGACAACCATTCAACCTTTTTAACTAAAAATCCAAAACCACTATAGACCAATCCTGAATTTTTCATAAGCTTGCCCTTCAAACTTAATTAAGACGTTAATCCAACCAAAGCTACCCATCCAGGTGTGAACCTTGAGGACCAACAATTGGCCTATATAAAATGTTCAGAACTTCTAGCCCAAGGAATTATCAAGCCCACTAATTCTGATTGGGCCTGCTAGGCCTTTTATGTGAATAAGAAATCAGAACAAGCTCGAGGCAAGAAGCAACTTGTTATTGATTATCAACCCTTGAACCATTTCCTAAAAGACTATAAATTTCCATTACCAAAATTTTCTCACTGTTTGTTCATTTATCGCAGGGTAGGATTTTTTCCAAATTTGATCTCAAAACAAGTTTCTGGCAGCTAGGAATAAAGAAAGAAGACAGACCTAAGACAACCTTTTGCATTCCAAACAGACACTACTACTGGACGATCATGCCATTTGGCCTCAAAATGGCTCCGTTACTATTTCAAAAGGCAATGACAAGATTTATGAACCACTCCTTTATAGTGTTCTCATCCATATTGATGATATTTTGCTTTTTTCCAAAGATGCAAAATTTCATCAATAGCTCCTCTAATAGTTCGTAGATCTGACTCAGCAGTATGACATTATGTTGTCTCCCACGAAAATGCAGATAGCCAAGGAACACGTGGAATTCCTAGGCATGAACTTTAAGGACGATCAATACAATCCAGGATCACACATAGTTGTTGAGTTGTTAAAGTTCCCTGATAGTGACCTGACAAAGAAGTAAATACAACAGTTTCTGGGAATTGCCAATTATCTCAGAGACTTTATTCCCCATTATGAATGTCACGCCAAACCATTACAGTAGCTACTCAAAAAAGATCCACCACAGTTGAATCACACTCACACATAAGCTGTCCAAGTCATAAAGCAGATCATGCAAGATCTGTCACCTTTACAGATTCCCTCTGAGGGAAAAAGAATCCTGCAAATTAATGTTAGTGACAACTATTGGGGGGTCATACTTCTAAAAATGATGGAAAGAAAAGGATTTGTGCCTATGCAAGTGAAGCATTCAAAGAATTAGAATTGTACTATCACTCCACCTTCAAGGAGATAGTCGTTAAAAATGTGATTAAGAAATTTGAATTCCATTTAATTGGTCATCACTTTACAGTACTAATGGACTGTTCATCCTTTTCATGCATGCTTGAATTTAAAGGAAAGATTATTCCTCACTCTCAATTACTTCGCTAAAAAGATTGGTTTAGTAAGTACATATTCCATGTGAAGCATATAAAAGGGGATACTAATCTCGTCCCAAACTTACTATCCATACCTCAGTCTATCTTATTGATCTCCAAGCAGGCCGCATTTCCTCTTATTCATGGCAACTTCTTCTGTCTCGTCTAGCACTCCTTCAAATCCAAATCCTGGTATCTCCCAGGAAGTTTTTATGAAGACTAGACTTCCTCTAGAAATCCAGCTTCTAACCACTTACCCCAAATATCCAAAATCATCATTGAGCAACTATTCGCCTATCATACTATTCTTCTTCGAACATTCAGGCCAATCTTTATGGATATTCTCGAATTCCATCCATCCTCCCTTATCTCAAAGTCTATACTTTTATGGACTTCACTATTGCCAATAATGGGGGTGGACATGGCTTAAAGAGTTATTGGTCTTTCTGTGGTATTTTCTGCCACCTGTACACCATAACTATAGAAGTTCATTCTTATCACTTATGATCCTATCTCACAGAAGTCCATAACAGGTCCAGATACAATCCTCATTTGGTAACATTCTTGGAATGGTTTCAACCACTCTACCGATGGATTGACTCACTCAAGGCTAAGTATCAATATTGTGAGCCTCAAACGACTCTACACAAGAGAGTTCTCTTTACCTTTCATAGGCCTTGCCTCATTAGATCATCTGGGATGACCCCTAGGCCAATGGCTTGTTTCCATGTTTATAAAGAATACCAGTTCTCACTGTGGACAAACACTTTGGACCACCATGACGAATTTTGGGAATTTCAAAGATACATGTGTGGGCATAATAAGACTTTTTCAAAAGAAATATGGCCCTTTCTAGCAGAAGATACATCCTGGGATACTTTACCTGCTCATTACAGACAAGGTCTTTTTAACTATAGTAGTGAGTGGGGAAAATTGCCTATGCCTAAGTAGTGTCTCCATAATGACTCATCAGGAGACAACTTCATCCCAGAACAAAATTCACAGGGTCCCTATGAGGCGTGTGATCATTACATGAAGTTCCACTACTCAGATGATGAGGTGGAAAAATTGAGGCCTATAGAGTTGATGAAAACTACGAAAACATGAATATGTTCCTCTTACATGAACCGATAATAAAGTGACAAACTTTAGTCGCACTTGTGTACTGTAGCCTTTAATAATTGTACTGTAGCCATGTGATCCTAGTAAGTGTTGAGTCATGTCTGTCCTGTATATTGTAGCCATGTGATCTTAATAAGTGTGGAGTCATGTCTGTCCTGTAATTATGAGTGCTTGCCAGATCAGAAAGATTCATTCTGATCTCCTTCTCCTACTCTATATAAGTAGAAGGTGTTGTTGTAAGGAGGGCAAAACCCATTTGTAAAATACACTACCTCGTTTTCTAATAAATCATGAGTTTCTAAATCTTTCTTGCCAATAGCTGACCCGACTACTACTTTCATTCTTCTGCTATCTTAAGATCATAATAGCTTAGGTGTTATATTTTTCATGATCAGTATACTAAAAGGACAGTGGTGCCAAGCAGTATATTAAAAAGACAATGACATTTGTGAAGACCCGATGATCTATTGTTATTGTCATAGTCATAACTGTAAAATAATTTGTTATTTTTTAACAGGATTGACCCAATAAATATGGAGTCCTAGGCAAAAGAAAACTTTTAACTTTTTTTTATTAAAAATACAGATTTTAAAATAAATTAAACTATATCATGTTTTACATTGAACCCTTTAAACTAGTTTAAACTAGATAAAAGAAAAAATATAAACTTATTATAACAATTTTACTTAGAAATTTTTTTAAAAAGGAGCCCAGGCGCAGACTTTAATGGCCTGCCCCTGGGCCGAGACTGCTTTTTAATTACTATGGGCGGCGATTATAAATGACAATAGATAAAGTATTTCCCACTGTTTTGGATAAAAACCCCTCTTTTCTGACGAGTAAAGCTCCCAACTTTAGCCAAAAAAGAAAGGTTTAATTACCAATAAAATATTTTTCAAATCTATCTCATATTTTATTTTTTAATTAAAAAATATCTAAATTTTAATTTTTTTTAAATATATCCTCGAATAAATAGTTGATTATTAAAAATAGATAAAAAATAAATTTGATTTATGAACTTTTCTCAAAAATTTGGTTAGACCCAAAAAAGAAAAAATACATAAAAACTATATAAATTCTTGTTTAACTAAAAATTTAACTAAATTGAATTTAATATATTTATTCTGAATAATGGAAATATAATTTATTTAAATAAATAATTTATTATACAATATCATTATTCACAATTCAAAGTGAATACTTACACAATCATAATTTTCTAAAATAAAATATTATATATATTCTAAGTAATTCAAATATAATTTATTTAAATAAATAATTTATTATAAAATTTTATTTTAGAGTATCACTAATTCATAATTCAAAATGAAAAACGAAGATAATTATAATTTTTTTCAAAAAATGCAATAATAAATAGTTTTTATTTTTTTAATGTAAATATTAAATAGGTAAAACTTATTCATTATAAATAATCAAATTTTCTCTTTATCTTGATGAGTCATTTCTTGAGAAAAAATAAATTTCTTAAAAATATAAAATAGTTAAATGTTAATTAATTGAAATATATAAGAAATTAAAAAAATAAATTAATCTTACAAGTATACATATATAATCAGTGATAGATTTAGAAAATTTTTAAAGTTGAATATATATAATATATTTTAAAAATAAAATTATTAATGAAGTATTATCTATTTTTTTTTATAAAAATTTAATATTTATGAATATAAATGATAGACAATAATTATTTTTGTAAGTAAATAAATTGCTTAAAATATCTTAAATAATAATGATCATATCATACAAATAATAAAAAATAAAAATTAAAGCATATAAATAGAAGATAAAAGTAGTACAAGTGCACAATGATTAAATATTTAATTTTTATTTACAAAAATCAGACAAAATACTTTTCTATATAAAATATAAAGTTAATTTATTATATTTAAATTTTGAAAATAAAAAATTGATTAAGTGTAAATTGATTAAATTTTATAATAAAATAAATATTTATATAAAATAACAGATTAAAACGTCCTAAAAAATTAAAATGGATTTAATTTTTATATTATGATAGAAGAATAAAACAAAAACAATGTATTTTATACTAAAAATATTATAAAAAATAAATTTTATATTATTATAAAAGCACCGATCCTATACAAATGAAAAAGATACCATTTTTATAAAAACAAAAAAATTAAATAAGATTTTATATATTTTTTATTTAATTTCTATTTTTGAATTTTTAAGATTTAACTATTATATATTTTTAATAAATTTATATCTAACTCATTAATATAAAGAGATGATTTAATGTTTTGTAAAAAAATAAGTTTTAGCTATTTAGTGTGTATATTAAAAAAGTAATAACTATTTATTGTTATGTTATTTTAAAAAAATTATGGTAGTGTAAGTTCACACTTTAAATTATGAATTAATGATATTTAATAATAAAATTTTATAATAAATTATTTATCTAAATAAATTATATTTCAATTACTTAGAATAAATATATTAAATTTAATTTGGTTAAATTTTTAATTAAATAAGATTTTATATAATTTTTAGATATTTTATCTTGTTTGGGTCTAACCAAACTTTTTAGAAAAGTTCAAAGATCAAAATGATCTTTTATTAATAATAAATTCGTTTGAGGATAGATTTGAACAAAAATTAAAATTTAGACATTTTTGAATTAAAAAATAAAATATAGGATAAATTTGAACGGCACATTAAACTTCAAGACTTTTTGATAATTAAGCCAAAACAAAATAACTCAAAGATAAAAAGTAGCTGGACCAAGTCAAGGAAAGGCTACTGTTCCAATAAGGACAGAGGAAGGTGGGTCACCAGATCAAGAAAAGCAAAATAAGACAGCAGGAAGGGGAAAAAAAATGGTCTATATGTCAATTAAGCCATTGAATCCTTATTTTGGCCATGAATGACCCATTTTGCTCATCTGGGTTTTCTTTATTTTCTCAATTAATTTACCACGGGTTTGTTATTTATTTACTGCGGGTAGTTTGGATGGTTCTTTATTGTCTTTCATTTTAGTAATGTTTGATAAGAAATAATGAGATGTATTTAAATACAAACTCAATAAACTGTTAAACTAAAATTTCTTTTGATTACGTTATATTACATTCTATTAAATATTTATTTATTTATTTTTGTTAGAGGCTTTGAATTAGATTTTTAGGATATCATTTTGGACAATTTAAAATAAGAATATTTTATATAGATTTAACAAAACATCTAACAAAAGAATGTTATATTTAATGATGGCGAAATACATTGAGTTTTTAATACATTTTTAAAAAATAAGAAATAAATACTATATTATGATAAAATCAAAGGATTTTTTAGTGTGTGTGTATATATATATATAACTTAAATAAAAAGAAATTAATTGATGTACTTGAGTTTAGTAGAAGCTAAATTTATGGAGAAAACATTGTGTTAACTTCTTTGTAATTTTTTAGTCCAATTCTCAAAAATGAATGACAAATATTAAAATTAAAATTTTTATTTTTATGATAATAAATAATTAATATTCTCTAATGTGTGTGGTGATATATGGATGTGTGATTTTATGTTTATCATTCAAGCTAATTCCAAATTTAGAATCTTTAAGCTAATTTCTGGAACGAGCTTCAAATGGAAAGCGATGCTTAGCCAAATTATTAAATATCCTGCACTCCGAATCATAATATTTAAGGTTTGAAGTTTAAATTTCAAGTAATTAGATACACCTTCCAAACTTAATTTGACCGGTTGTGTATATTATCAAGTGACTTCAAACTTCCCTCCTCTTGTATCCTGATCAAGAAAAATCAGTGACGAGATATTTTTAGAATCAAGGACAGGATCTTGAAAACATATAAAAGGAAAAGACTAGAAAATTTACATCCCATCACCAAATTCTTTGTTGAAAATTTGCTTTATGCTTTCACCAAAATGCATAACTGCTTCATTCAACCTACAAATGTTGTCACTAATTTTAGCCAATTAACTACCATATTCAAAAATGAACTAAAAGATTAAAATAACCAATTAGGTAACTAAATCCAAACAAGTATATATTTTTTATATTTTATAAGATTATTATACCGTGCACCTCTATGCACAATATTTTGTAGTTCAAACACACATAAATACACGTGAACAATAAATACATGTCACTCACGTGATATTTAAAAACACACATAGATAAGTTTTTTTCATTCCTTCTTCTTTCTTTTGACGTTTTATTCTTCTTTTTTCTTTGTTATTTTAATTATCATAAATTGATTCAATATTTAGAAACAATGATACATTTCTATTTACTTACTTTGAATTAAAAAATTTTAAAAAGTTTTATTTTACATAAAAATTAAATAAATTATATTTTTATTTTTAAAAATAAACATAAATATACTACAGTTGGTATATTAATTAGAATGTATATTCATGAATTTTAATACTCAAATTCTTTATTATATAGATGTTAATTAGTCAAATATCACAGGTACATTAATTAAAACACGCAGATTTATTAGTTATCAATTATAAGTTCATTACTTTTGTTTGATATTAGTTAGCAGCTGAAATTATAAGTGAATAAAAAATTAAAATGAAATATAAAAAAATACAAAGATATGTTTATAATGAACCTATTTATTTTTCATAAATATTTTTGTTTCATAAAGGTTCATTAGTTAAGTACCGTAACTTCATTAGTTAACACATGTATTTTCATATATGTTTTTGTTTCATATAGACTCATTAGTCAAGTACTGTGAGTTCATTAGTTAACACATGTAAGTTCATTACTTTTAAAAACTCTATATATGATCATTAATGAAATAACACATATTCATCAATTAAATCATGTAAGTTCATAACTTATCAATTGTAGGTTCATCATGTTTAATACTTAGGTTTATTAACCTGTATATGTTTATTACTTAAAAACTATAGGTTCATTTGTTATTCACTATACATTAATCACTTTTAATACTCAATTTCACTAATGAACATACAGGATATAGCAAAATGAACCTCAATAATTAAACTAATAACAAAAAATATATAATTTATGAACATTATATTAAATTATGATGAACCTTTACTCTATAATAAATGAACCTATAAGTTTGAACTAATAAACCTATATACAAACTAATGAACTTGCATTTTATAATTAAACAAACAAATACACAAAAAAAACTGAAAAAAAAATTCAAACACACAAAAACATAAAAAAATATAGAAAAACTAACTATTAAAGATTAAAATAATAAAAACAAAAAGAGAATTTATAATTGAAATCACAAAATCTAGAATTCAAAAAAGAATTCACAACTGCATTCTCACAAACTTCATCAAAAAATAATAAAAAAACAAAATTATAATAGAGCCATAGAAGAACAAAATTAGAAAAACAAACAACAACGAAGACAAGAAGAAAACAAAAATCCAACAATAGAGAGTCGAACAAAAAGAAGTAAAAATAGAAGATCAAAAAATGGAGAATGAAAAATCCGATAACGTTCAACAACTTAAAACCCTAAATGTGTGACTCTCCCAAAACGCAACACATAAACAAAGGATCACCAAGTATCATGGACAGAGATTCATGATATAATTTGTCTATTTTATATATGTTTTAGTGTGAGATATTTTACTATTAACAGATTGGCTATTATATCTAAGGTTTTTATAAGCTTCAGCAATCGCAATTGGAATAGGTTTATTTGGGAAATGCATCCCAAAACAAAGTTCATAGCTATGCATGAGATGATTCGTAGGTGGTCTACTATTTTTGCCTTATTATTCATTTAGGCGTCCTTTTAGGCGATATGCATACACAATATCAAGCTCTGAAAATAATTTCTGCCACCTTTCTGTATGGCTCATAAGGAATTCAACGAGTTCATCCTCGCAATCATTATGATGATATACTTCAGGCATTTGGAGGTCTGTGTAAAAGCACAGTAAGTGTCTTCTGAAGTCGTGACACTTTTCACTAATGAGCACCAGTGGCACTGACAAGAAGACTCAACCTAGTAAATTACGATGGTCAGCTGGCGATTAAGGAATTTAACAAGGATTGTAAGATTTCGTTTTATTTCTGTCAGTTTCATTCCAAGATTTGGTAGGTAATATGGTAGCTCAAGCCTCAGCTCGTTTTTCTTTCATCCCTGATGTTGATCAGCAGGATGTTCCCACCTCTCTCTATTCAGCCTCTACTCGTGTCCGATCTTCCTTTGTAATAAAATTTCTCTCTCAAAAAAATAAAAACAGTGAAGTCGTTGAGCACCCGTGAATTTTGGAACTGTGAAATTCTAAGAGGGTAACATGCGCCACCATTGAAATCCGCAAAATTAATAAGATCCGAACAAAATGGAATTTTGTCAAACAAAAGGCTTGTATTGTGCTATCCCAATTTGAAGCCAAAAACATTAAAGTAATATTTGGTATGATGTGTAATGGAGTGTAATCAAATACAAACTTACTTAACTATTAAATTAGAAATCTTTTTATTACATTATATTATATCCTACTAAATATTGTCTAACGAGTCATTCTAGTTCACATTGGTTTAATTACATTTTTAATTAATATAAAAGGTCAACCATCTACTCATTGATATCATGATTAGATCAATGCTAAATTAATAATATGGATCCCATAATATTAGTATGGTTGTTATACTTAATATTTTTATTTATTTTTAATACTTATTTTTTAAAAATATAAAACCTATTTTAAATTTCCCTTTCTTGATCTGTTGGGTACAATTTTTTTTTTTTATTCAATATGATGTGGTTAAAATGCCACAAATATGTGTTCAGTGATCTGTATGAAACTACAATTTGAGAAAAGTATAAATTGTGATTTATAATAAAAATATTTTAAAATAGATTTATTGGGTTTTAGTCCTAAATTTTCAAAATAATTAAATAATGTCAAATAACTAAAAAATTAATATAAACATTTTATGATTCCCATCAGCTTTGTCAATAAGCAATTTTTGCTCAAATTCAAATTGAAAGTCACAGAACGAAAATATTTTTCTGTTACTTTTTTTTTTTTTTGAAGATTTCTGTTGCTATTTTAATCATATATATTTCTAATTTTTCGGTTCAAAATTAATAATTTACAATCAATTTTCAGTGGGAGCTCTCAGCATTTGGTGTTCAAACTTTTGACATTGTGTTTTTCATATTTTGCCTTTTCTATCATGTTCGTGATAATAAGTAGTATAAGCAATGCACTTGCCCTCTTCTTTTGTCATTGTTAGGTGAAATCTATAATGAATTTACTAAATAAGTCTCATTTAATTTTTGCTATTAAATTCCTAGAAACAAAGTATGCTTTAAGTGGACAATTTGAAAGTATTAACATGTAGAAGTTTGGTTTTGTTTAATTTCTTTTGTAATCCTTTTTTTCAAACTCAAATTTCTTACAATTGATTCCCTTACAAATATTAAGTGAAATCCATAATCAATCAATATATAAAACTAATTCTAATATCAGATTTGGTTTTATATGAATGATTGTAATTTATCAACTAACTATTATTTAAAATAAACTTTTAATATTTGTCGAATCAATGGTTTGACACATAAATGTTTAAAATTTTCAAATAAAATTTCTTAAATAAAAATAAAATAAAAAATTATTAAAGGAAACT
The DNA here is from genome assembly GCA_949677035.1 of Omphalea diandra. Lineage (NCBI taxonomy): Eukaryota > Viridiplantae > Streptophyta > Magnoliopsida > Malpighiales > Euphorbiaceae > Omphalea > Omphalea diandra. The sequence continues at coordinate 2,278 of CATIWR010445411.1, read as the reverse complement.
ATAAAATAGACAACTAAAAAAATGCAAGTTAACAATAGATTTCATCTATTATCTATTTGAGAAATAAATATTATTTACTTAATTACATATTTTGTATAAATATTTTATTTTATTAATATTTTAAATATATTTTAAATAATATATTAAATTATAATCATGTAAAATCCAAATTATCAACCAATAAATTTAGTTTGTATGTCTCGTTTAATTGTTGATACTAATTCTTTTAGACAAAATGTGTGTTAGATTTGAAAATATTAATAACTAGAGGTTTCATTACAATTAATTTTTTTATTGTTTTATTTAAGTGATACGAACCAACTTAGGGACAAGAACAAGATTGCAAAAAATGGAAGGTACTAGTAAGGTGTTCTCCTTCAAAGGAGAAACACATCACAAAAGCTTCAAAATTTGTCATATTTGAACTTGTCTTATTTGGACTTGCTATATTTGGAGCTGTCATATTTGAACTTGTCTTATTTGAACCTGTCTTATTTGGACTTGTCTTATTTGGACAATCTTCTTCACAATGGCAAAATGATCATTTATGTGCTTCCATTCATGTATGGAACCTCCAAATAAAATCAAGAAGTCTAACTCTACAAACAGGAAAAAATTGCACAAAAATGTTCTATAAGATTCTATAAAGTTTCAAAAATGTTCTAAAATATTATAAGAAACTTTCAAAAATATTTCAAGTATTTTTGGTAGAAGAATAAAAGTCTTACATATGAACTAATAGAGGGGTGACACATATAGAAAAAATTCAAGGCAAAATATCTTTCCAAGATTGACAAGATCTTAACATATCATTCTTTTTCTTTTTTTAATTAAGAAATTATGTTATTTTTTTATGTAAAAAACTTCTTTTATAATTAAGAAGATATCTTGTATCTTTTAGTTTTTTTCCTATTTAGTTTAAGAGAGTCTTTTTTTTTCTAAATATATTAGGTAGATTGCAAAGACTAATTAGTAAGTGATTCTTAGGGTTTTCTAGAAAATTTGTAAAAGCTATAAGTAGCCCTCCTTGTTCATCAATGAATAAATCAATTGAAGAATATTTCTTTTAGCAAAATTGCTTATGAGAGTTAATTCTCTTTTTGAGTTCTTTATAGGACTTGGTGAGATTGTTAAGTGAGTTCTTAATAATTTCACAAACTTGTTTAATTTAGGTCTTAAATTACTTAGTAATTGAAGGTTGAGATTAACACCTCTTGAATCTTTATAATTCAAGTTGCTAGAAACAAGTTTTCTAGATGACTAATTAGGATTTGAGAATTTATATTGTTTTGATCTTTGAATTAAAACTTGGGTCTTGTGCTACACATGAATTAGGATCCAAAAATCAATCTTGTTCGTATCATTAAGCTAAGTATTCTTTCAAGTATATAATTTAAAATGAGTGATTGCAATTTGTTAGCTAATTATTTATTTGAAATAAAATTTTAATATTTATAAAACTAATAGTTTGATATATATAAATGATTAGAATTTTTATGTAAAATTTGTTACTTAAAAAATACAATAAATTAAAATAAAAATCATTAAAAAAAACTACAGATAGGCAATTAAAATATATAAGCTAAAAAATTTTCATATATTGTCTATTTTAAAAATAAATATTATTTACTTAATCATATATTTTATATGAATATTTGTATTTTATTAATATTTTTAAATATATTTAAAATGATATATTAAATTACAGCCATACAAAGTGTGAACTCTACTAATGAATTTAGTTTATATATTTCATTTAATTGTTGATGTTAATTTTTTAAAACAAAATATGTGTTAGGTTACAATTTGAAAATATTAACATCTAGAAGTTTCTTTATGACTAATTTTTTTCAGAAATATGTTTTTTAATTTAAGTTAGGTATTTTTAACACTCTTTTAGACATATAATTAATATCAAGATGAAAAATAATTTATGCAATTGATAAAAATTACTCTTTTAGGGATTATAATTGATGCAAATTATGTTATTGGGCATTATTGAAAATGATGCAAAATATTTATTTATTTATTTATTTTTATCATTAGCCCTACAAATTATTGAATAAAGTTATCCAAGAATTTGAGAGAGTTAATCCAATTGGTAATAAGAATTTTTCTTCTTCGTTTCTCAATTAAGATTCATTTATCAGGGGAAGTACTTTGAAACTTTTCTTTTTTCTGACTATGACAAATTGATGTGGATAGATACGCCTGGCAAAGAGGATAATCGTCTAAAAACTAAAAAATCCAATAGGTACTTCAAATAAATTTCCCTGTA
>CATIWR010445380.1:0-39204 GCA_949677035.1 Omphalea diandra | reverse complement strand
TCTAGTTGCAATAGGCTTACAAGTGGAATTTTTCACCCTTTAGGATCAAAATAGAGAGGCTAAATGTGAGGGACAACAAAAAGAAAGTGAGACCTCAGGAAAAAAAAAAGAAAGGAAGAAGAAGAAGAAGAAGAAGAAGACTACCTAGAAAAGAATCCTACGGTTTTCTGATTCCAGGACAATAGGTAAGTTAATTTATCTTCTTCCCGCATTAAATTAACCCCTCATGACATGTTAATCATGCATGGTTAGTGAGAATTATGGAGTATTTGAGGTAGAACTCTTGGATGGAAGTTGAAATTCAAGAGAACAATAGCTAATTGTCTTGGTTGTTAGAGCAGAATTTTGTACCCACGATTTCATAACACTAGAAGAGGAATTAGGGAAAGTACAAAATATAAGTTGTATCTTTATGCCCCATCTAAATGCATATGAAACATTTTTGCTTGATTTTTTGTGTGTGAGGAGATAAGCCTCCATTATTAAGGCTGGTCACAACTAACCAAAATCACCTTAGCCTTTCTGTTTTTTTATATTTTAATGGCCTTATGTTCTGATTTTGATAAAGTGCAAAACATTAAATTTATAGGGTTATATCCCCTACAAATACTTGTAAAGTTATTTTGATTGATTTGGTGTATGATAATAGACATGGCTCATTGATTTAGACTGACCCTATACCTGGATGAAACCTCGCCTGTCATTTAATTATGTTTTCCAATAATTTGATGGCCATAGATTTGGAATTTATGATGTGTTAAACTTGAAAGTTGTATATTTATGTATTATCTACATGCTTTTAAAATATTTTTTTCCAAATTTACCATGGTTGTTGAGATACTGCCCTTTAATCATGACTGATTGTCACTATGTTAGAAGCCTGCTGACCTTGAGATTGGTCATTTGTTTTGGTGACTTTGTAGACTGAATTAGACAATGAGTAAAATATGAAAAATGTTCCTTCATATGTTGTGTAATTTATAGCAAATCATTTTTGCAATTTGAGATATACCTAAGAATGTAAGAACTACTCAGACTAAGATTATATTGAAATAGGGAAAATTAAAAAATTCACCACATTTTCTATGTGTGTTATATTGGCCTGAAATTTGAATGTGTTATTTCATTATTTGTCTTGTTTATTTTTAAAAAAAGAATCAAGTCATTTGGAAAAGTATATCTAGAGTTATTACTATGAGAGTGTTACAAGCTCAAGCTGTTATATAAGGTAAAATATGCATAAATATAAGGTCCACTTGCATGGATCATGTCATAGTTGCATACCAGGAATTCATAATCATTTTGACATACTTATAACCATGTATGTATCAAATGTTAGGATCTCAACACTTTGAGGAAGCCCTAGAGAGAGAACCAAACCTACCATAAAGGTTGGTCGCATCAAAAGTGAGTAAAAACCATAATTATATTCTAATGTGTACGTGTGATAATTTTATGATTTTATTATGTTCTATTACATGTATATGTGACTAAATTCTTACATTTTGCATGTGAATACAAGTCAAGTGAGAATTATATGCTCTTAATGATTACTTGGTATATCATTATGAATGAACACTTGCATATGGAACTAAAAGGATGTTGTGATCGACTTGTCAAACACTTGTGAATCACGTGGAAAAAGGGACCAATATGTCCTATTAGCACATGTTATTGATCAAATGATCCACTTGTTATATATTGTCCAACAAAATCAAATGTCACTTGAATCACATGAATTCTCGAGAGCAGTGTTTGCCTTGCAAGGTCATGATAAAAATCAATCTATTGTATTAACACTTGCATAGTCAATTATTATACTTATAATGTATCCTAATGATATTTGATTGTTGTTTGTGCCATAAGAATCTGACTATTTTTTTATTCATTGAATCGTAGCTCACCAAATTGCAATTATATTTTTTTATATACTGAAGCATAGGGTTTGGATACCTTAGTGCATAAAGTTTTGTTTGGAGACTCATAGACCACAAGTCATCGACTGAATTCCAACTCTCTCTCTCTCCTTGTGTAACATCCTCAACCCAAATTATATGCTTTTTAATTATGTTATATTTGAATATATGCATTGGATAAATAATTGTTTAGACATGTGAATTGGAGAAACACGACGATGACACTTGCACTATTATATTTGGGACACTTAGACATATATGTAATGTTTGTATGGTTGCATGACAAATTATTTTATGTTGTGTGCATGTTATAGTATCATAAATAATGGTATATTAGAGCTTATTTAAAAGTATAAGGAGCATATAGGGATTAAGGAGTGAATAAGAGGGATTAAAAAAGAAAAAGTGAACTTCCAACCAATAGAAATGAAACACCATGATTTTATCTTATTGTAATAGGCTTACAAGTGTAATTTTTAACCCTTTAGGATCAAAATTGAGGGGTTAAATGTGAGGTACAATAGAAGAAAAAGAGAGCTAATAACCCCTCAATTTTGAAATTAACCCCTTATGACATGTTAACCCCTCAATCTTAAGGTTAAAAATTAAAATGAATATGATTGCTTATGGAAATTTGATCCTAAAAATTTTACATGATAGAACTTTAAAATAGATAGGGATATTGTCATCTCATATGTTCCTCTACTTCCCAAGTGGCCTTCTTAGGTGATTAATGGCTCCATCTCACTTTAACCATGGGTATCATTTGATTCCTTAACTATTTTAGTTACTGATAAAGAATTTCAATTGGCTCTTTGTGATAAGTCATATCATTATACAATCAATCTCCGGCTCTAATAATATATGGTTAGGATTAGATGGATACTTTCGAAACATAAAAACATGGAACATATTATGTGCTTGAGAAAATTTTATTGGTAATGCCAATCGATATGCCAAAGGCCCAATTCTCTTTATGATCTCATATAGCCCTATATACCTTATACTTAACTTCCCTGTCGAACCTAATAATGCCTTTCCATGGTGAAACCTTCAAAATACTTTATCTCTAACTTGATATTCCATTTCTTATCTATCTATATCAACAAACCTTTTTGCCATTCTTAGGCAACTCGTAACATATTTTGACTACATAGATTTTGACCACTGTATCTCGTACCATCTCAAGACCCTTTAATTATCTCATCCCTTCAACATCCCAACAAATTGGACTTCTGCATTTCGTGCCACATAAAGCTTCATATAGTGCCATACCAATGCTAGAGTGATAACTATTTTTATATGCAAACTACATTAATGGCATATGACCATCCCAATTGTCTTTGAATTCTAACACACAAGCTCACATCATATCCTCTAATGTCTAAATAGTCCTATTTGATTGACCATCACTTTGTGGTTGAAAAGAAGTGTTAAAATTCAAATGAGTACCTAAGGCTATTTGTAATTTATTCCAAAAATAAGAAGTGAATCAAGGATCTCTATTTGACACAATAGAAATAGCAATTCCATGTAATCTCATAATCTCAGTAACATATATTTTAGCTAGTTAATAGAGTGAATTTGTTTGTCATATAGGTAATAAGTGTACAGATTTTAGGAGTCTATCCATAATAATCTAAACAACATTATGCCTTTTATGTGTCTGAGGCAAATTAACAACAAAATCTATTGAAATTTTCTCCCATTTCCATATAGGAATAAATAAAAGAATGCAACTTACCTGTCGGTGCTTGATGATCTGCCTTGATCTATTAGCAGGTTAAACATCTTAAAATAAACTCATTTATATCTTTCTTCACCTTTGACAACAAAAAATGTGACCATATGTTTCTATACATTTTTTTTACTTCTAAGGTGTATAGCATATGGTGCATTGTGTGCCTCTTGCATAATCTCTGATCTTAAACCATCAACATCTGGTACACATACTCGATTATCCATCACTATCGTCTCTAATTAAAAAATTAGTCTTCTTACCTTCTTATATCTTTAATAGCATTTTCTATAAATATGGATATTTCCTCTAAACTTCTCTAATTTTATCATTTATCACAGGCTTTAACTGAAGTGCAGCCATTAAAGCTGTCACATTCTTAATCATAGATTTTCATTTAAACCACAAAGATTAACCAAGGATGCTAAATTATAACCAACCATACCAGCAACAACATTTAAGGCTTGTCGACTTAAAGCATCAACAACAACATTAGCCTTTCTCGAATGATAATGAATAGTGCAATCATAGTCCTTTAACAATTCTATCCATCTTTTCTAACTTAGGTTCAATTCTTTCTATGTTAGAATATATTTCAAGCTTTTATGATATGTCAGAATATGAATTGTCTTTTTATATAAGTAATGCCTTTAAATTTTTAAGGAGTGGACAATGGCTGCCAACTCTAAGTCATGTGTAGGATAATTCAACTCATGAGGCCTTAGCTGTCGAGAAACATAAGCTATCAACTTTTCATGCTGCATCAATACACAACATAACCCTTATCCTGATGCATCAATTGTACACCACAAATCCATCATTTGTTGATGGCAATGTTAAAATTGGTGTCATAGTCAATCTCTTCTTCAATTCCTCAAAACTTTACTCACATTGACTATCCCACTTAAATGTTACATTTTTCCTTAATAATTTTGTCAATGGCCCAGCAATAATGGAGAATCTTTCTACAATCGTCTATAATAACTAGCCAACCTAAGAAAATTATAAACCTATGATACATTTTTGGGTTGATCCCACTCTAAAATAACTTTCACTTTAGTTGGATCAGGTTGAACACCATGTTTGGACATAATAAGCCTTTAAAAGACCATTTGTTCCATCCAAAAGTCACATTTGCCCAATTTGGAATATAAATGTTTTTCCTTTAAGATATATAATATGATTCTCATATATTGCTCATGCTCTTCATGATTTTATGAGTATATAAGAATGTCATCAATAAACACAATCGCAAACTTATTAAGATATTACTAGAAGGTATGATTCATTAATGACATAAATGTTATCAATGCATTAGTTAACCCAAAAGGCAAAACAACGAACTTATAGTGATCATACCTAGTATTAAAAGCAATTTTTCAAATGTCTGGCTCTGTAACCGCAACTGCCAATACCTGGATCTCAAATAAAATTTTGAAAATATCATTGCACCTCAAAGTTGATCAAGCAAATCATCAATTCTTGGTAAGAGATATTTATCCTTTACTATTACTCAATTCAGTTGCCTATAATCAATACACAATCACATGCTCCCACCTTTTTTCTTCACAAATAACACTAGTCCCCCTAAGGAGAGTTACTAGGTTGAATGAAACCTTTTTACAACAACTCTTTTAATTGTTTCTTTTATTCTTACAATTCCACTGCTGCCATTCGATATGGTGTAATAGAAATAAGTGCCATTCTTAGTAAGGTCTCACTATTAAAATTAGCTTCTCTATGCGGTGGGAAACCTAACAAGTAATCAAGAAATACTTTGGAAAACTCCCTCACTATAAGAATGCTTACCAAATCCAAACTAAGAACACTGGTGTCCATCACACTTACTAAAAATGCATCACAACCTTCTTTGATTAGTTGAAAAGCCTAAATAGTTGAGATTAAACAAGTTGGAATTGTTTTGCACTCCCCATTAGATATAACTCTTAGTTGTCCTAACGATCTGATAATCAATTCTTTAGTATGACAATCTAAAACTGCATGATGTTTTGCTAACTAGCCCATTCCCATAATAATAACAAATTCCATAAAGTTCATCAATATCAAATCCATAGGCAATACAACACCACAAACTAGCACTAGACAAGTTTTACATACTTTGTTTACAATCACACTACCTCTAGTAGGCATCAAAACACCTAAATCATACCCCAAGGATTCAACTATGCTTAGATCCTAGGTCTATCAAAATATAAACATCTAAGTCATAAATAGAAATTGTATAAGAAATAGCTTCAAGAGTTGTTAGATCCTCTTAATGAATGATAGCATAAACTCTAGCCTATGGTTAAGTATGGTTTGCCTATCCACTACTAAAAAACTAAAGTTATTCTATCATGTCCTCCTCTGCCTCTACCTTTCCCTCTACCTTTGTTTATGTCATGAATATTCTCCCCAAAATTGCTCTGCCTAACTACTTGAGACACCTCTTTAGTTAAATTTGCCATTAGACAATATCAACTTATATGGCCTGGTTGTCTATAAGTATAACAAGTAAGCCTTTTAGGTCCCCAACACTCTTCAAAATGTGTTCTTCCATAATTAGTACAATTTGGGGCTACACCTCTACCTATTATGCCAATTGGTCATCTTTTACCCTCTAAGTCTTTAAAACCACCATAGCTACCTCTACCTAATGCCACTAATACTAATCTACCAAACAGACTCTATCCTCTACCTCTTAGATTACAGTAACTACTTGAAACCTTGATCCCTGAGATGATGTGAAACTACCTTTTTTTGTTGCTCTATTTGGTTCTCCACTTCACCATACATAGCTTCCCTTGGATCACCTCCTCAACTCAAATAACTACTGCTAATAACGTAGTATAATTGGCTAGTTTGACTACTAATCGATCTCAAATTTCTAACCTCAATCCACTCTTAAATTTCTGGCACTTCAATTTCTTTATAGCTACACACTTTAGGGCATATCATGAGAGTTTAACAAATTGTACCTCATAATCTACCATTGACATATCATTTTGCTTTAGTTGAAAAAACTTCATCTTCTTCTTATCTAGGTATGCTACTATTGTGTATTTATTTGTAAAATCCCTTAGAAAATTGTCCCATGTCAAAGTCATCGGTTAAGCAGTGCTATTGGAATAGTCTCCCATCAATGTAAGACATTCTTTTGAAATAAAGATATTGCATACTTCAGCTGTAGTTTTGGGATGCATTCAAGACTGTTCACGATTCTCTCAATTCTCCTAAGCCACTCATTGGCCTCAATAGGATATGTAATGCCCTCAACGTTAATTATCCTCTACTTCCTCAATCTCTGATAATTCTTATCTATAGTAGGTCATGCACATGCTTGTGCTATAAATCTCTACATCATCTTAGCAAACTGTGTGATATTTGGGTTTACACCTACAACTAGATTATTTCTTAATATCTCAAAATTCTCTGTAACATGGTTAGCATGTTCATGTGCATGAACAGACTCAACAGACTCATTTCTAACTTTTGGGACAACATGAATACTATCAGGTGCATCCATACTCCTATATGCCATTGCATGTAAGTACTAACACAATGCAAATATCATATACAACATATTCACATTACATATGTCTACATAATCATTTTCTTGCTTTAATGCGACTAAAATGTGACCTCCTATTTGCTAATCATTCCTAAAGTAGGTACATTAACTTATTCATAAGACACAAAATAGTAAAGTGACACAACATCATTAAATTATCACATGCCATCCATTGTCATTAAAAAGATCTTCCTTCAATTATTTTGAGCACTAAGCAGCTTGTATTACAACATAGTAACCATCTATAACAAAATATACATGGCTAAACAAACCAAACTACTAGACTATATACTGGTGCAAACTCTATCAAACTGCTAGATAACAACTTTAAAATGCAAACTGTATGCAATCTTTAGTTTTATCTTCCTGAAAGAAAATTTAATACAAAGGAGTGAGCTTGCATACTCAGTAAGTAAACACATAATGATACTTTAATCGTAAATAAAATAACAAGCATTTTAGATATAAATAACTCATCATCATATCCATGTCCTAAATAAGGAGTTTTTACTCTTTAATGCCACACATGCTATCAAATGTTATTGCCACATAGGCTGTTATATTTTGTTGTCATATAGGCTATAGCCTATCATTGCCTTATAAGCTATTAAACGTTGTTTCCACATAGGCTATAAACATCATTGTCACACAAGCTATCAAATGTTGTTGCAACACAAGCTATCATATATTGTTGTTATACAGACTATAGATATCATTGCCACATAAGCTATCAAATGTTGTTGCCACACATGCTCCAATTCAACTTCTATGGTCCTTAAATGAAATGATCAATCTCAAACTTTTCAAGTATGAGCAGGTTTAAATTAGCCCCAATCAAGGAGCCATATCTCTTAGCACACAAAAGATCAAGCAAAATTGCTTCATAGGAATTTAGATAAGATATAAATGTTCTCCCTTAGTGCCCTAGAAGGGGGGAGGGGGGCTAAATAGGACAATGGCAAGTAAAAAATAATGAAAGCTATGTGCGGAAATAAAGAGAAATCAACACAATCAATTTAAAAAGGTTTAACACAACCCTGCCTACGTGCTCTCCTCTAGTCTTGCTCAAGAGCCTTTCACTATCAAGATAGATTTCAAGTGATATCAATCACCTTTACACTAGTAGTTTTTAATCACTACTAAGCCATTACAAGTAGACTTCCATGTGCTACTAAGACTGTTTTCCAAAGTAGTTTATAGGTACTACCTTGAGCCTTTCACAAAAATGGTTTAGATATACTAAGATCTTTCAAAACAAAAATATTTCTCTAAAGAATTTACAATTTAAAGATGAGAAAAAATACTCTCACTTAAGCATTAAACAATAATGACCACACTTACAAATTATGCTTAACTTGGTCGAAAGTTTTGATAAATGTCTGAAGCTTGTTCTTCAACTTTATTTTTTTAAGAAGCCATATGAAAACTTTGATAATTTATCTTATGTTGAAGCTAGATCGCACTTGTTTCACCCTTTTTGTTAAAGATAGTTATCATAATAGAATAAGCTTTTTTTTTTTTTTTTATCATTTTTCACTTTTGTCTACTTAATCCTATTGTGGGTGAGTCCTTTTATAGGTAGAGACACGAAACTGGCCATTAGAAGGAAGACTCTCACTTCATGTCATAAAGTAGTCATTCAACACAAGTTGGATAGTCTCCCCACTCGTTGTTAGGTGTAAATGCAACTTCAAAAACCATTGATTTCATTAAAATGATAATTATAACTAGTTATTAGAGAGATATTTATCTAGATGCTCCTATTATGACTTTCTTAATTTTTTAGTCACCAACTCCTTCTATGTCTGTCGGAGCTTCTCAATGACTGTTGGAATTAAACTTCAACTTCTATTGGGATATGGACAATGCCTGTTGCTAATCTTAAGGAGGATGTGAACTTGATGCTCTATTTTTCAGGATTTAGTATAGTGTTTCAATGGCTATTGGCTTTGGTTCAATGCCCATTAAAAAATGCCCTAATGCCTATTCAACATTTGAATATCTTCTTTTGGAAGGTCTAAAAACTCTAGCTTTGACTTGGTACTTTTCCAATGTCTGTTGGTATAAGTCGAATGCTCGTGTCGAGACTTCGAAGGTTCTATTCACATCAATTCATTTGGTCTAATGCCTATTGTGAAAATGCAACACTTGTTTAGGTATCGATGAGCCACATTTGTTGTGAAAATTCAATGCCCATTGTGAAGGTCAGCTTTCAAAGTTTAAGTGATTTCAACATCCAAAACCTATCGTGCTATGAGAGAGTCGATGGTTGAGGGGTCCATAAACCTTAACTCATATTTTGATTGTCATTTCAACACCTACTGAGAATCTCTAACACTCATTGATGAAGTCATAATGCATGTTGAAATGCAACAACACCTATTGGCTTTGAATACTTAGAATTTTTCCAAAAACTCTTCTTTTTGAAGCCCTTAGTCAAAAGATTGATGTACTTGCAAGATCTTACATGCTAACTTGAACAAGAATTAGCTTTTAGATGTGTTTGTAATCATTAAAACAAGCTTGGTTTATGAAAACACCCAACTAGATCTAACATTTTCCCTTTTTTTTATAATGACAAACAATCTATTAATGGTAAATAATCCTTGCAATAAATGTACATCATAAACATTTTAAGTATAATAGATAAATATATAAGTTATATAGAGTAATTTTGCTCCCGCTTTGTTTAATTGTTTTATGCACTATTAAGGCAAATTATACGTACCAAGTTTTAAAACAAATTCAAACAAGTTAAGTCATATACATTTTCATTTTTTCTTGGCTTGCCTTGTTCTTGCATTTTGTACAATTTTACTCCCCCTTATTCTTATACTTAGTTGGTTCTCCCCATTTATCATTATTAAAAAGTAACATATAAGCAAAGAAATAACAAAGTTAACTCAAGTAACTTATATTCATTAAAGAAATGTTGTCCCTTCCATCAACATTTTTTTTAAAAAGATAACAATAATGAAATAAAGAGAAAATATGCATATGAAAATGATTAAAGGTAAGGATCCTAGAGATGGTTCTAAGGTTGATCCTTAGGCTCAGCTACTATCTTTGACTTTATTATAATAGCTGGAGTACTAGGTTACATGTTTAGTCCTTCAACTATCCAATCTAGGGTTTGGTTTACATCCTTTATATGTATTTGCAATTTTTGTTTTTTTTTTTTTTGGAAATAGGAGATGGTGGAGGATTTAACCTTTTGAACAACACTTGAGAGTGTTGCAAGTTAATAAAGAACTTTTCCCTCAAAGTTTGTGAGAGGAGTAGCAGAAGCAATAGCAAGAGCAGGAGCACTTATACTTGTCTCTTTCATAATAGCAATCCCTATTCGAATGGCTTTATCAACTTCTTCATCATCTTGGTCTGGTATAAGGGCTTCTTCTTCTTCTATAATTTTTTTTATTAGGCTTAAGTTGAGCCTTTGAAGGATCCCTATACTCAATAACATATTTTCACTAATGGATTCATTCTATGGTCATTCTATGGCAGTTTCTCCTACAAATGTTCCTTACTTTAAGTTCTTCTTCTATTGAGGGTATGGCCTTCATATACTTAGCAACTCTAGTGAAGTAATGCTCTATCACAAATTCATTTCCCTTATCCACTTGACTGTTTATCCTTTGTATTAAGAACAAGGGTGTGTTTATTCTTTGTTTGTTCTTCATGCACCAGAGATATAAGAGGTTTTTAATTTTGCAATTTCTATTTGATTGGGCTATGTCGTTGATGTTCCAAGTTATAAATTGATGTGCAATTCTCAAGGCTTGACTTTTTTTCATGGATGCCTTATAGTTATTACTATTATAGTTGCTTTTCCCATCTTTGTTCGACTTGTAGAACTGGTTCACATCCATTTTTAAAGTGAGGGGGATGCTCTGTTACTCTAGCAGTGGTGGCATTAAAGCATTTAGCCAACTCACTTGGCCATAGGGTGTACATCTTCTTGAAGAGTCTGAAATTGATGGTCCCTTCCTATGCGTATGCATGACCATCATCTCCCATAACTTTAAGATTAGTTACGAACTCATCTGTAAGCTCTAGATTGGAAGGATCTTTGATGGGACAAAAGAGTTCCTACCCTATTCTGGTCATTAATTTCTCTACTTGGTATGCCAACCCATACCTTTTTATATCAGTCCATTCAAAGAATTTGCCTCCCCCTAGATGTCTCTTGAGGAGTTTTAGGGCCAATTCCTTCTCTTTGTCCATTTTGAGGTGAAATTTCTAGACAATGAGGGGTGTTTTCTCTGTTTCTATCTACCTTCCCTTTTGATTTTGGAATAAACTTGACCTTTTTTAATGATTGAGGAGCAGAGGATGGTTCACTTGACCTTTTCTTTTATTGAGTGAATATGAAGGCTAGGTTTTCCTCAGTTTTTGAACTTGTGTATAAGTGTTGTAGGTTTTTATGGGTAGATTGTTTATATCTCTTGGTTGTTTCAATTTTAGGTGCCATTTGGTTTGGTCATTAATGAATGATGTAAGTGACAAACAAAATAAACAACAAAAGCAAAGAGATATAGAGAGAGAGAGAAAACAAAAGCATAATGCAAGCAAAAGTAAAATGGCTTTAGGGTTTTGGAAGTATATATATAGGAGTGTGAATAGCTCACTATTTATTTGAAAAATATGACCATTAAGAGTGTTCAACAGCTGTTGGATATGAATGTAAGCTAGTTCGAGCAAGTTTTTTTTTTCATTCAACGATGGTTGTTGCTCGTAATGCCCATTGGACGAAGAACAACGATCGTTGAAAATTCACAATGATTGTAGGGGTATACAGAAACATAAGGTGTAAATCACAAACAACACAATAGTTATTGGCAAATTCACAATGGGCGTTGGCCATGTTTTCCAAAGCAAAACCAAGTTTAAAATAGATTTTTCAAATGAGAAAACATTTTTAAAGCTAATTTCATCAAGATGAAACACAATTAAAAATCTTTACCTTATGGAATATAAAGACTTTAATTGAATTCATTTCACATAACACATCAACAATCAATCAGCCAAGACTATGCTTGAATTAACAAGGGTAAAAAAGAAGAACCTATTAGTTTTAACTCAATCTACTTCCATCAATCATTTCACGTTCTCTTTTAATGAATTGCTTCCTTCCATCATAAAGACGTCTAATAAAAATATCTTCAAATTGATGGTTAGTATCAATAAATTATAATATGATATCACCATTATTAACATGATCTCTTAGAAAGTGATGTCTTATATCTATATGCTTATTCCTAAAATGCTGAATGGGATTCCTAGACAAGTTGATGGCACTAATGTTATCATATTTGATGGCCATTTTATTTACAATAATCTTGTAATTACGAAGTTGTTCCTTCATCCATAGAATTTGAGCACAACAAAGACCTACTATTAAATACATAACTTCAGCTGTAGACAAAATAATTGAATTTTACTTTTTGCTACTCCAATACACTAAACATTCATCAATAAATTGGCATGTGTCTGAAGTGCTTTTTCTATCTAACATATACCCTATAAAATCAACATATGAAAAGGCATTTAACTCAAATGAAGAACTATTAGGATACCAAAGTCCTAAGTTGGGAGTACCATTAAGGTATTTGAGAATGTGTTTTATAGCATGCAATTGAGACTCCTTGGGATTAGGCTGATGTCTTACGCATAAGCACACAGTAAGCATAATATCATGCCTAGATACAACCAAATAGAGAAGACTACCAATTATACCTCTATATAGCTTCTAGTCCATAACCTTACCATGTTCATTCGTGCTTAGTTTGATGTTGGTGCTCATTAAAGTTTTACATGGTTTGTTGTTTTCCATGAACAATCTTTTGATTAGTTATCTTATGCATTTGGCTTTGTTGATGAAGATTCCCTTATTTTCTTATTTGATTTGTGATTCAGGAAAAAACTTGAGTTGTCCCATCATATTAATCTCAAACTCACTTTTCATCACTTTGGAGAAATCTTCACACAAGCAACCATTAGTGGCACCAAAAATAATATCATCTACATATATTTGCATAAGCAATAAGTCTACATTCTTCTCTTTATATAAGAGTATTATGTCTACCAACCCTTTGGAGAACCCTTTCTTTATAAGAAAACTGCTTAGCCTTTCATACCAAGCTCTTGGAGCTTACTTCAAGTCATATAAGGCTTTAGTGAGCTTAAACACATGGTTAGGAAATCAATGGCTTTCAAAACTAGGGTTTTGTTCAACATAAACTTTTTCATCAATGTAACCATTAAAGAAACACTTTTGACATCCATTTGATATAATTTAAAATTCATATGAGAAGCAAATGTAAGTAAAATTCTAATGTCTTCTAACCTTGTTATAGGGGCAAATGTCTCATCAAAGTCAATTCCCTCTTTTTGGTTATAGCCTTTGGCTACTAACTAAGCCTTATTTCTAACTATGGTTTCATGCTTATAAAGCTTATTCCTAAAGACCCATTTGGTTCCAATACTGGAATTTTTTTGAGGGCTTTCAAGCTGATTGAGTTCATCTTGCATAGTAAGAACCTAATGCTCATCTTTTATGGCCTCATTTATGGTCTTAAGCTCAATAAGGGAAACAAAAGCAAAATTGGTGCATGCATTTCTAAATGATGATCTAGTTGTTACCAAACTTGATGGATCACCTATGATGAGATTTCTTGGATGATCTTTCTTCAGGACCCAGTCCTTTTCTAGTTGAGTTTCTTCTTCATTTAGAGTAGGAAGAGGTTCATCTAAATTTTCTTCACTCCTGATTTCTCATGGCTTGTTTACATCCTTCCCTTCTTTTATAATATTTAGCTCACTCATGGAACTTGTAAGATCATCAACATCTTCTTCTTTTCTTCAAAAAGTGGGATCAAATTCATCAAAAATAACATGCATAGACTCCTTAATAATAAGAATACTCATGTTGAAGACTTTATACCCTTTTCTAAGGAATATTCCTTCATAAGATTTGGAGTAAAATTTGTTAATGTCCTTAGTGTTTAGAACAAAACACTTGTAACCAAAGACTCTAACATATGCAATTATGGGTTTCCTATTGTTCCATAACTCATTGGGAGTTTTCTTAAACAGGGCCTGACCAAAACTCTATTTAACACATAATAAGAAGTGTTCACAGGTTCATCACCAAAGTATTTAGGAAGATTGTACTCATTTAACATGGTCGTAGCCATTTCTTAAAGAGTTTTATTCTTCCTTTCTACTACACCATTCTGTTATGGTGATCTAGGAGTTGAGAAGTTGTATGAGATACAATATTCAACATAAAAGCTATGAAATTTAGCATTTTCAATCTCTCCTTCATGTCACTTATAATTGAGGAGATCTTTGGTTTTGAAGTCTCTTAGCAAATGTCTTAAAGACATTAACACGAGAGTCATTGTGAGGAAGGAACAACACCCAAGTATACCTAGAGTAATCATATACAATGACAAATGCATAATGCATGCCTCCCAAACTAGATACTCTAGTGGGTCCAAACAAGTCCATGTGAAGCAATTGCAAGGGTATAGATGAACGTACTATGTTCTTGGCTTTGAATGAAGATTTTACGTATTTTCTTTTTTTACATGCTTCACAATCTCCTTCCTCTGCAAACTTGATTTCTGGCAAACCTCCAACCAAGTTTCTCTTTTTCAGCTGATTGAGAAATTCCATGCTTACATGTCTTAGCCTTTTATGCCAAGTTTTCCCTTCATTCACTATAAATACTAGACACGTTGCCTTATTATTAATAAGAAAATTTAAATTAATGACATAAATGTTATTAATTCTCTTACCATTGAATAAGATTTTTTTGTCACTTATCCTTGACACATAGCAGGCTTGTAGTTCAAACATAACTTTGAGGCCTTTTGTCACAAAGCTGACTTACACTCAATAGATTATGTTTGAGTCCATCAACAAGCAAAACTTTATCAAGAATGGGTGAGTCAACATCCTTACCAACTTTGCCTATGCTAATGATTTTGGCTTTCCTATTGTCTCCAAATGATACATTTCCAAGTCCTTTAGATTTCTCTAATTATATTAAGAACTCCCTTTCTCCTGTCATATGGTTAGAACATCCACTATCTATATACCATTCTTACTTTCCAACGTGGGATTTCAAGCATATATGCAAAACAAAGAGAATAAAGTCTTAGGTACCTAAATCTTATTGGGTCCTAAAAGGTTAGTTCTACCCATCTGCTCATCATGCATTATAGTAAGGAAATGATAGGCAATAAACACCATAAAAAGCATTCACCATTAAAATACACAAGTGTCTTATTTCTAGGTAAAATATACATATGGTGTTTGTGAGATTTATGACTCTTTTGAGATAATTGTCCACGAGGTATGTAAGGTGTAAGCCAATATGCATGAGTATACCAATTTCTGTGCCTTTGAATACTTTATCTCTTAGGCTTGTAATAGTAATACATGTAGGCATAATTTGCTCTAGACTGAGCATGTCTCATTTGTATACAAATAGACTAAGACTTGGCCTTTATGCCATTAGTCTTGTCATTTCCCCTGTTAAGAACTTTACACACCAAATTCTCTAATCTTAACAAAGGTAGTTTTAGAAGTAGAAGGAGCAGTAAAGGTAGAAGCATTACATCCTAATCCATGTTTTATGGAATGACTCGTTCGAATTTAAAAGATGGAGTTTAGTTTATCATTTCTTTTGGTAATTTTTTTGAGGTTATCCTTAAGCTTGGATTTCTTAGCCTTGAGAGACTCAACTTATTTAGCTAGAGTCTATTGACTCTTATCATAATCGTTTAAGGATTTGTTCCCTTTCTTAAGAATAGAGGTGATAGACTTGAGAGCAACTTTTATGGTCATCTTGGTGATAATTGAATATAGATCATATATAGAATCTGAATCAAGAGGATTGACCTCATTCTCACCATCATTGTCAGTGTCATTTATTATAAGAGTGCTCACTTAAAGACTCATCTGATTTCTCCTTTCAATTACCATGAGACAAAGATTGGCTAGCTCTTGTCTGGTATCATCCTCATCAGGTTTAGAGTCACTTGTGCCATCCCAAGTCGCCTTGTACACTTCCTTATCTTTCTTGGAGGTGTATTACTTCATAGGAACTTTGCTCTTTTTCAACTTTGGATAATCAAACTTTATATGCCCTTTCTCATTGCAACCAAAGTAAATAAGTTAACTCTTATTACTTTTCTTTTCGTATCTCATTGCCCTTTTGCTCTTTGAGAGAAATCTTTTTACTTTGTTTGTTATGAGGGCAAGGTGGTCATTTTCATTTTGTTTTCATCATCACTAGAAGAAGATGTTAGCTAGCAAGAATAAGAAGGAGATTTAGAGTTTACTCTTTAACTTTTAGGACCAAACCTTTTTTTTCTTACTCCATAGCATTTAGATGTCTTCTCAAGGGTGATTTCATACGCCAAAAGCTTTCCCATAAGTTCATCCAAAGATAGAACTTCCAGCATGTTAACCTCCTACATAGTTGTCCTCTTAACTTCCCACTTATCTTTAAGAAGAGTTCTTAGGATCTTTACAACCATACCATCATTGGAGTAGGACTACCCAAGAGTTTTAAGAGTGCCCACTATGTCAATGAACCTGTTGTACATCTCAATTATTGTCTCACCAGGCTGGTATACAAAAGTTTCATACATATAAGTATGCATTTATATCTTTTTCTTCTTCACTTCGTTAGTGCCTTCATATTGAGTCTGCAAAGTGTCATAGATTTCTATTGCAAATGTACATTATTGGCCTAGGGCACCAAGAAGGGCGGTTGAATTGGTGCTTAATTTAAAAATTTTTTTAAAAAAAGAGAGTCAATGTGTTTAAGAAGATGAGAAGGAGAAGAAAGAAAGTGACACAAGTGTTTATAGTGGTTCGGATGTTAAATAACCTTACGTCCACTCCCCAATTCTCTATAATTAGGTATTTCACTCAACTTAATATGTGCTTCCAAGCTCACACCAAACTTTTACAACTTGTGTTTATGGCTCACACAAAAACCTTACACCTTGTGTTTTCTACGCTCACATAAAAACCTCTCACAAGTGTTTTCAAGGCTCACACTAAAACCTCTCACAATGGTGTTTATTACTCATACCAAACAATCACAAAACGTCTAAATGAGAATTGAAAGAATGAGTAACAAATTGGCAAGAGATTGGTTACAAATTAATGAATTATCTTTCATTTACATATGTTTAGTGGAGTGTTTATAATTCATATCCACCAAAGAGATATTACTCTAAAACAATCAACAAATCTCCAAGATGTGCTAGGTAGATTTAGCATTCAATGTTTGTCAGTCGAAAGTTGCGATCGCTACACCATTTCGTGGTCACAAATTTCCAATTTCCATTGTAAAGCCAAAATTTTAGCGAAAAACCCCGTCTGTGGCTAATGGCTAGTCCACGTGTCAACCGTCCATTGGTTGTCCAGAAAAATATAGTCATTGTGTTCTAACCACAATCAAAAGTCGGGGTCACGAGATACCTATGTCTTGGACGTGATTGAGACCGCAAATTCATCTATTTGGTAAGGAAGCTTCAACTCCTTGAGTCGTGGTCGCTACTAAATTTTTGCCCTCACGATTTTTGATCTTTCAACGGACACCTGGCATGCTGTGGTTGTGGCTTTGGTTCCCTTCGTTGTCACTATGAAAGACGCAATTGCAACCCTAGCATGACACTCATTACAAATTCCTCTGTGACTAAGGCTTTGCAGTCTTTGGATGGTTTGCAGCAGCAAAATAGCCTATGAATTCCTTTAGCCTAGCTTTATCTTTTCTTGTGATTGATTCACGGTCGTGATTTACCATACACACACCACAAATATGGATGATCTTTACATTCTTAGAGAATTTGAATTCCATCCTACTTTTGATGAAAAAATCTAACTTATAATCTATAAGACAATACTTAATGAAAGTATTAGAATTAATCAATCTTTATTGTCAATATCAAAAGAGGTCTATGACTTAGGTTCAACCAACCTAGTCTAACAATCTCCCTTTTTTTTACTTGACAACTTAGATTGATCCTAAGGGAAAATAAATGCATGAGTTTTGAAGTTGTGAAGTTGGAATGGTGAATGATTTAATGAATACTTAAAAGTTTCTAGACAAAGATCAAAGTGAGATTTTCTAAGTATGACTATAATGCTCCCCCTTAGATTTTTTCTTAATTCTCTCTCTCCCTTTAACAAGATAAAAAAGAAGGTTTATAAGGGAAAAGAACAAATGCATAACAAATAGATAAGTATTCATAATGAGCAAAGATATAAGAATGCAATCATAAAGGTAAATTCAATCAATCACATAAGACGAAGAATTTAAAAAACAAACATCTTTTTTTACTTATAAGCAAGCGGCGTGATCAACTTTACATCAATAAAACAAAGAGAAAATACAAAGAAATCTTATTCTATAGGATTAGAGAGTCACCATCATCTCCATAATTATCTTTCTCATCATCGTTGCCTCCATCTTTAGCTTTGTCGCCTTCCTCAACTTTTTCATTGCCTTCCTCTTTCGGAGTATCCTCATACTCAGTAATCAGGAAGATGGCAATGAGGAACACCTAATTTCTCTTGCAAATTCACCATATCATTGTGAAGGTGGGAGATGAAAAGGAATCTCCTCTTTATCATTTTCATCATCTTGTCTAACTTACGATTGATGGTGGCGAGAGATAGTTTGGTTTTGTGTTTTGGTTGATGAGGAAGGACTAGTAGAGCTCCTTCTTCAATTAAGAGCCTCTTCCTTTTGGAGGCTTGAGATGTCTCCATCTTTTTGGCCCCAATAGCACCTAGGGTATATGCATGTGTCCGAATGTATGGCTTTGGCTTTATCAAGTAGGTGAGGTCAACAAAGTTTTGAGAAGGAAGGAGTTTTTTAGTGAGAAATTTTTCATTTTCATCATTAAGAGCTTCAACAAAGTGGTAGATTGTTGTCACATATGATGGGAGGAGGAATTGGCTCTTTGGTTTGGTACTCATATGGATTAATTGATCCACAAGATAGCGACCGATTTGGATAGGTTTATTTCTAACAAGGCAGAACAATAAGGCTATATACTTTTGAGACACTTTCTTATTACCATCACCTCTAGCATTTTCGAAAAAGGTGATGATATAATGGAGTATCCAAAAGGGGAGGGTTTTGATGTATTTGGCTAAGGATGTTTTTAGGTCGTGTTTGGTCTTAATTGAAATTTCAGACCAAAACTCAGAATAGATTACATCAAGTGCGGAGATAATAAATGAGATATTTTCTCTGACTTGAAGGTTAAAAAGGTTTGACAATTGCTTAAAAGTAATAAAATAAGGATCCCCGAAATTACGAAATACTAACCCATATTGCCCGACTCGAGATTATGCTTTGTGACTCAGTGTCAATGTGCACATGAATTCCCTTACGACTTCCTCATAATCATGTTCAACCCGAAAGATGAACTCATTCCATCCCAAGTTGGAGAGGAATGCTTGTATCTTATCATTGTTCCTAAGGGTCTCAAGTAGAAAGGTAGATGGTATTTTATTTGGGAGGATGATTTTGGAAAAGTTGGCTTTGAAACGTTCCTTCTCCTCCTTTATGATTCTTTTCATAAGATGAAGGGCTAGAGGTGCAAATGGTTGGGCTACTGCCATGCCCTTCTCTGCTATAGAAATCTTATTGGGAGCCATTAAGAAAGTAAAGAGACTTAGAGAATTTAGAGAGTTTGGAAAGAGATAATTGCTTTGGAATATAATTAAGTGGTAAAAATCATTATTTAGGGAGGATTTATATAGCCATTTGAAGGGTGTGAAAATGGCTAGAAACGACTATAATTAGAACACTGAAGATTTGGAATGGTTAGCAGTCAAATCACTTAATTGTGTGGCAGTTACTAGAATTTGTGATTGCAAAATCCATGTTGCGATCATTATTTCTGAAAAATGTGAGTAACGGACAAAAAATTCTCAAGGACCGGCTCATTCAATGGTTAGAAATTTGAATATTTGACTAAATTCATGATAGAGAGCAAAATTCACAACTGCAATTTGATGTTTGTCAGGTGGGTGATATGAACCTTTAATTCGTGGCCATAAGTCAAGGATAACGATCATGAATTACAAGGCAAGAAGGATAATAATGAAAATGCAAAATTTTATGATTCAAGTTATGATCCATTTAATTTATTAGTGTTTAATTTATGCAATTTGACATAAAAAAAACACAATTACATTTAAATTTAAGATAACCAAGGATAAATATCACATACAACTAAGGATATGGCAATAAAACAAAATATCAAGCTTTTCACTTTAGGGAGCTTCCATCAACCATTCCCATATTTCTCTTTTAATGAAGTTCAATCTTCATTTAGAGATTTAGTGAAAATATCTACAAGTTGATGAGTTGTGTCGATAAATTCTAAATCAACTTCACAATTTTGGACATGATCTATAAGAAAATGATGCATGTGTTTGCTTATAGAGTGTTGGATGGGATTCTTAAAGAGATTAATTACACTAGTGTTGTCACATTTTAGAGGAATGTGATCAACAACTTTTTTGTAATCCTTTAATTATTGTTTCATCCAAAGCACTTGGGTGCAACAACAACCCGTGGCTACATACTCAGCTTTAACAGTGCATAAGGCAACTGAAACTTGCTTCTTGCTAAACTAAGACACTAAGCATTCTCCTATAAATTGGCAAGTTCCAGAAGTACTCTTTCTATCTAAAAGACTACCAGCATAATCTGCATCCGAGTAGCCTATGAAACTAAAAGATGAATCCCTTGGATACCATAGTCCCAAGTGCAATGTGCCATGCAAAATATTTGAAATATTTTTTGATAATATTTAAATGTGATTCTTTAGGAGAGGATTGAAATCTAGCATATGTATACACTAAACATAATGTCAGGTCTTGAAGCAGTAAGATAAAGTAGAGAATTGATCATACTTCGATATCTCTTTTCGTCAACTATCTTACCCGATTCATCTTTGTCCAGTTTGATGGTACCACTCTTGTGTGTTTTTGCTACTTTGCATCCATCCATGCCAAACTTCTTGAGTATTTCCTTTGTGTATTTGGCTTAGCTGATGAAGATCCCTTCTTTGGTTTGCTTGATTTGTAGACCAAGGAAAAACTTGAGCTCTCTTATCATGCTTATTTCAAATTCTCTAGTCATACACTTAGAAAAATCCTTATAAAGAGATTCATTGGTATAACTAAAAATGATACCTTCAACATAAATTTGTACTATGAGTGTATCATGTTTGTGTCTTTTTAAAAATAATGTAGTGTCCATCTTTCCCTTTTTAAAATCATTTTTCAAAAGAAATGAACTAAGCCTTTCATACCAAGCTCTTGGAGCTTGTTTCAATCCATATAAGGCTATATTTAATTTAAAAACATAATTTGGAAAACTATATGATTCAAAACTAGGAGGTTGTTCAACATAAACTTTCGCCTTAATAACCCCATTTAGAAAAGCACTTTTGACATCCATTTGAAAAAGTTTAAAATTCATATGACATGCATAGGCTATAAGAATTCTAATGGCCTTTAAGCTTGCAACAGGGTCATAGGTTTCATCATAGTCTATGCCTTCACCTTGGTTGTAACCTTTTGTAACCAATCTAGCTTTATTCCTAGTGATGAATCATTGCTCATCTAACTTTTTTCTAAACACCCATTTGCAACCTATAATTAGGTGTTCCTTAGGCATAGGAACAAGTTCCCATACATTATTTCTCTCAAATTGGTTGAGTTCCTCTTGCATAGCAATCACCCAACTTTCATCATCAAGAGCCTCATCAATTGATTTTGGCTCAAATTGAGAAAAAAAGGCAAGGTTATTTTCAAAAAGATTAAGTTGAGATCTAGTACTTACACCCTTTGAAGTATCACTAATAATTAAGTCTTTGGGTGATGCTTGGAGAACTTCCAGTCATTAGGTAGATCTTGACTTGGCAATGCTTCTTGGTAATGTTGTGGTTCCTCATCTACACTTGATGATTCACCTTTGACTTTGTCTTTGTCTTCCTCTCTTATAGTGTGCTCTAATAATAATTTTTCAAAGTTATCTATAAGATCATCAATAAAAAACCTTTTCCAAGATCAAGCTTGCTATATTCATCAAAAATAACATTTATAGACTCTTTAACAACTATATAACTTTTGTTAAAGATTCTATAGGCCTTGCTAGAGGTGGAATAGCCCAAGAATATCCCCTCATTAATTTTTAAGTCAAATGTTCCAAGATTATCCTTTGTATTCAATTTATAGCACTTGCATCCAAATACTCTTAGGTATGATATCTTAGGTTTTCTACCATTCCACAACTCATAAAATGTTTTATTAAGAATAAGTCATTTAAAAACTTTATTTGCTATATAACATGAGGTATTAATGGCTATGGCCCAAAAGTAATTTGGGAAAGAACACTCATTGAACATAGTTCTATTTTTCCTCTCTACAACACCACTTTGTTGTGGTGTTCTAAGGGTTGAAAAGTTGCCAAAATTTCCATTCTCTGAACAATATGTTTCAAAAGACTCATTTTGAAATTCTTTTCCATGGTCACTTCTTATAAAAGAAATGAAGTAACTCTTTTCATTTTGAATTCTTTTTACAAATCTTTTGAAAGCTTCAAAGGTATCATTCTTATGAGCTAGAAAGGACACCCAAGTAAACTTTGAATAATAATCAACTAGGACTAGTGCATATTATTTTCTACCTAAATTAGCACTCCTAGTAGGTCCTATCAAGTCCATATGAATTAGTTAAAGAGGTTAAGGTGTACTTGCAACATTTTTAGCTTTGAAGGAAGATTGATGTTGCTTCCTGATTTGGCAAGGACCACATGTCTTGACTTTTGAGAAACTTAGCTTAGAAAGACGTTCTACTAGCTTTCCTTTAGATAAGCTTTGTAAGAGCCCCAAGCTAGTATGCATAAGTCTTTTATGCCATAACCAAGCTTCATTACTAAGAGACATAAGACACTTAAAAGATTGGTTAGTCAAATTGTCTAAGTTAATTGAGTAAGTATTGTCTTTCCTTTCACCCTTGAAAATAACCCTTTTATCCACTAATGTGGTAACTCGACATTCTCTAGGGTCAAAGGTGACTTTATCACCTTTGTCACACAATTGAGTTACACTTAACAAATTATGTTGCAAGCCATCAACTAACAAAACATCATTAATTAAAGAACAACCATTCTTACCAATGGTTCCAATGCCAATTACCTTACCCTTGGCATTATTACCAAATTTGACATTGCCACTTTCTTTTTCTTGCAAAACCATGAATAGCTTTCTATTACCCATCATGTGCTTTGAGCATCCACTATCCACATGCCAATCATTTGATTCATTGGTGGCTACCAAACATCCTTACACAACATAAATAAATCATCTCTTCTTTGGTACCCAAGCATACTTAGGTCTTAATGGGTTAGGTATTGAAGTGTCCTCTAATTTGAGGTGAGTCTTCCTAATGTAGCAATAAATATTAATATGTCCATACCTCATGCAATAATGACATTAGAGTTTAGACTTGTGAGTCTTTCTCTTATGCACAATCTTAGTATGAGTAGGAGGCCTTCTCATACTTTGGTTATGGGAATGTATGCAAGTGCATGAGTGATGAGGAGTATAAGAGAATTTTTTATGTTTGTATGTTTGAGCATGCTTCTTGTTGTAAATGTAAGCATAATTTGCTTTTTGATCCTTAGCTCTTGAGCCTTGGGGGGCCTTACCATTGTCGTTAGGCATAGGTAGCTTAGTGCCTTTGGTAGCTTAGTGCTAGGAGCACCTTTCTTCCCAATGACCTCAATACTTGAAGTTTGAGTTATTGTTGCTCTAACGAATGTAGTGAGTGTAGATGTGGAGGTTGAGGCTTTATTAAATCCTAGACCATGGCCTTTGTGACACTATGAATGTATCCAAAGCTTTCTTAACCTTATGAAATTTTGAGATAGAACTTCTAAGCTCAATGACTTCTCCTTTTAGAGAGTCATTCTCTTTTCTTAATGAAACTAATGATGAAGATGATTTAGAAAAATTTTTCATTGACTTTTTGAGTTCTTCATTTGAAGCCCTCAATTCACTTACAATATTATTAAGGGACTTGTAATCATCCTTTAATTTTGAGCATTTTCTCTTGTAAGTCTTCATTTGTGACTTATATTTGTCACATCTCAATGTGAGAGCTTTTAAAAGCTCTTCATCTACGTCATCTAAATCCTCATAATCAGAATGAGAATGAGATGAAAATGCTTACCTCCTTAGGAGAATCCACTTGAGCCATGAAGCATATGTTGGCAATCTCCTCATCTTTCTCATCGTCACTTGAGCTATCATCCCAAGTGGGTTTGAAGCTCTTCCTCTTCTCTTTGTCACCTTTCTTCTTCTTCTTTAACTTTGGACAATCATACTAAATGTGTCCTTGCTTGCCACACTCATAGCAAGTGACTTCAGTTGATCTATCTTTAGGATTAGGAGTAGCTTTCTTAAAGTTCTTTCTTTTCTTCTTCTAATAAGCTCTTTGGTCCTTCTAGAGAGCATTGCTAGTTCCTTTTCCTCCTTGTCACTTTCTTCTTCACTTAAAGTAACCTCCACTTCTTTCTCTTTGAATGTAGACTTCAGTGCTAAGGTCTTCCTTTATTTATTTTCATATTTTTCTCCTTTGCCCCTCATTTTCTTCATCTCTTCATCTTTCTTTAAGGCTAACTCATGAGTTAAGAGTTTGCCTATCAAGACATTTGTTGGCATCTTCCCTATTTTCGGGTTGGATTCTTGGATACTACACATTCTAATACCAAATTTCTCAAGAGGCAAAGACTTAAGAATTTTAGAGTTTACCTCATAATTTGTGAAAATCCTTCTAAACTTATACATGTTGGTGACCATTGCTAGGAGTCTACTGGTTATGTCAATGATGCTCTCATCTTCCTTCATCATGAATAACTCCCTCTCTGCCACATACATCACGAGTTGGTTAGATTTCACCAAGGTGGTGCCTTCATGACAATTATCCAATGCTTTTTGAATCCCATGGGTAGTTTGGCAATGTTGTACCCTTCCAATTTCTTCTCTCAAAAGAGAGTTTAGAAAGATTGTTATGGCTTTCTTGTTCTTGCCATTGGATCTACTATGTGTTTCAACCCATTCTTCTTTAGGGATTAGTTCTTCACTCCTATCCACCATTTTGCTCGGTGGCTTCTTTTCTTTAACAACATCATCCCATAGATGCACCACATCCGTATCTCGATAGATCTCCATCGTATACTTCCAATGAGTATAGTCAGCTCTATCAAAATAAGGCTTGAGGTGTGAGTGGATTCCTTCTTGTGCTATTGATCTTTACTCACTCAATTAAGGTTTTTAGTGAGACTTGGCTCTGATACCACTTGTTGACCTAAGGCACCAAGAAGAGGGGTTGAATTGGTGCTTAATTTAAAAAATTTTTTTAAAAAGAAGGTTAATGTGTTTAAGAAGATGAGTAGGAGAAGAAAGAAATTCACATAAATATTTATAATGGTTTGGGTGTTAACTAACCGTATGTCTACTCCCTAATTCTCTACAATTGGTATTTTACTCAACTCAATAGGTGTTTCCAAGCTCACACCAAACTTTTACAACTTATGTTTATGGCTCACATAACAACCTTACACCTTGTGTTTTCTAGGCTCACACAAAAATCTCTTATAAGTATTTTCAAGGCTCATACTAAAACCATTCATAAGTGTTTTCAAGGCTCACACTAAAACCTCTCACAATGATGTTTATTGCTCACACCAAACAATCACAAACACATAAATGCGAATTAAAAGAATAAGTAGCAAATTGGCAAGAGATTGGTTACAAATTAATGAATTCTCTTTCATTTACATCTCTTTGGTGGAGTATTTATAGCCCATATCCACCAAAGAGATGTTACTATAAAACAATTAACAAATCTCTAGGATGTGCTACGTAGATTTAGCATTAAATGCTTGTCAGGTGAAAGTTGCGATCATAAATTTCCAATTTCCATTGTGGAGCCAAAAATTTTAGCGAAAAACCTCGTATGTGTCTAACGGTTAGTCTATGTGTTAGTTGTCCAGGAAAATATAGTCGTTGTGTTCTAACCACTACCAAAAGTCACGATCGCAAGATACCTATGTCTTGGACGTGACTGAGACTGTGAATTCCTCTGTTTGGTAAGGAAGCTTCAACTCCTTGAGTCGCAGTTGCTACTAAATTTTTGCCATCATCATTTTTTATCGTTCGATGGACACTTGGCATGCTATGGTTGTAGATTTGGTTCCCTCATTTATCACTATGAAAGTCGTGATCGTGACCCTAGTGCGACACTCTCCACAAATTCCTCTGTGACTAAGGCTACCCATGTCCTCTCCTCTAGTTTTCCTCTAGGACCTTTCACTATAAAAGATAGATTTTAGGTGCTATCAATCACCTTTACACTAGCAGTTTTTGGGCACTACTAAACTAAAAAACCTTTCTTTAAAAATTTACAATTTACAAATGAGAAAGAACACTCTCTATCCAGCAATAAACAATAATGACCACACTTACAAATCATGCTTGACTTGGTAGAAAGTTTTGAGAGATGTCTTAAGTTTGTTCTTCAACTCTATTTTTTTTTTTAAGAAGTCTTACGCAAGATTTGGTAATTGATCTTCCCTTTAAACTAAATCACACTTGTTTCAACCCTTTTACTAAAGATAGTTTTTACAACAGAATAAACTCATTTTCGACCATTTTTCACTTTTTCTCTACTTAATCTTTTTCTGTAAGAGTCCTTTTATAGGCAGAGACATGGAACTAGCTGTTAGACGGAAGCCTTTCACTCCATGTCATAAAGTAGTCATTCAACACCTATTGGACGGTCTCCAATTGGGTGAAAATGTAACTTCAATTGCCATTGATTTTATTAAGACACCTGCTAGAACTAGCTACTAGAGAGAGATTGTTTAGATGTTACTTTTTTTATTTTCTCAAATTTTTAGTTACTAACTCCTTCAACCATTGTTAGAGCTTATCAACGCCTGTTGGAATTAAACTTCAACTTATATTGGGATATGGATAATGCCCATTGCAAATCTCTAGAAAGATGTGAACTTGAAGCTATATTTTTCAAGATTTTGTACAATATGTCAACAGTTGTTGGCTTTGGTTCAATGGCCATTAAAAAGTGTCCCAAATGCTTATTGAACATTTGAACATCTCTCGCTAGAAGGTTCAGAAACTCTAACTTAACCTTTGTGCCTTTCCAATGACCATTAGTATAAATCCAACACCCATATCGAGACTTCGAGGGTTTTGTTCACAACAAGACATTTAGTCCAATGCCTATTGGAAAAATGCAATGCCTATTTAATTATCGATGGGCCATGCTCATTCTAAAAATGCAATGCCTATTGTAAAGGTTAGCTTGCAAAGCGCAAGTGATTTTAACATCCAACGCTTATTATGCTATGAGAGAGTCGATGGTTGAGGGGTCCATAAATCATAACCCACATTTTGATTATCATTTAAATACATGTTGAGAATCTCCAATGCTTATTGATGAAGTCACAATGCCCGTTGAAATGCAAAAATACCCATTGGCTTTAAATACTTTGAGTTTTTCTAAAAACTCTTCTTTTTAAAGCCTTTTGGTCAAAAGATTGATCTACCTGCAAGATCTTACACATTAACTTGAACAAGAGTTATCTCTTAGATGTGTTTCTAATCATCAAAACAAGCTTGGTTTACCAAAACTCCCAAGCTAGATCCAATAAAAAGGCTATAGTTTTTATATTTTTCACTTCTCCTAATTCCTATTCTAACCCCATGAAATTTTTGGAAAATAGAACAAAGAGCTGAACAAATTTCAACAACAACTAGTCACAAATAAGGGACCATATCTCTTCACACACAGCTGGTTTAGAAAAACTATTATACAGGCATTAGATGAGGAATAAATCTATAACTTTTATGCTTTGAACTTATTTTTTAAGGTTACAAAATCATAGGTATAATAGTCTGGCCTTAAAATAGAATTAAAGGAATTCAACTTATATTCACTATCAACAACTTCTCGACATAAATCCTAATGATAGCTACTTTATGACTTCCAGTATATGCTCATGATTAACATGACATGGAGGAAAAATTTCATAGGAGAACAAATATGAAATCAAATACCTTTTGCCAAAGCTAGAAAACCTCAAGATTCTTCTTAGTTAACTAAGTTTTTCTTCCTCTCCTTCTTCTTCTTCTTCTTCTTCTTCTTCTTCTTCTTCTTCTGCTCCTCTTTTCTTTCTTTCTTTCTTTCTTAGCTCCTTTTCTTCTACTACATCTCACATTTTTGCCCCTCTAATTTTGTCCTAAAGGAAGAAAATTTCCATTTATATATCTATAATAAGACAAAATCATGGTGAATTTTTCCACTAGTTGGAAGCTTAATTTTATTCTTTTAGTCCTTCTTCTTCACTCCTTCATAACCTTGATCTATCTACTAAACCTCATATGCTCCTTATACTTTTA
Organism: Omphalea diandra; assembly: GCA_949677035.1. Taxonomy (NCBI): domain Eukaryota; kingdom Viridiplantae; phylum Streptophyta; class Magnoliopsida; order Malpighiales; family Euphorbiaceae; genus Omphalea; species Omphalea diandra. The sequence continues at coordinate 10,437 of CATIWR010445380.1, read as the reverse complement.
ATAAGTTTCAAAATACTATAAAATACTATAACACATACATAACATATGACAATTTGCCATGCCACTTTGCAAACATCATATTCATATTCAAATACCTCAAATGTAATAATGAAAGTGTTATTGTCATGCGTATACCATATGACATATATATTCAAACATAACATAATTAAAATGCTTATGAATTTGGTTGAGGATGTTACACTAGTGGAGTCGCCATTGTGAGCGTTGTACAGTCTTGGGGTTGCGCTAAAATAAGTGGAATCTTCCTTGTGACACCATCCTTTTATCAACCAATAGAAGGTCAAGAGGATGGGGATCTTACACTGGTAATAACCCAAATATATGGCATGTGTTTGGATTGATGATGGATTCTATGGCCTTATGTAAGTTCAAAGCTCTTTTTCCAAATGATGGTGAATGGGGGACTGAGGTAAGGCAATACATTAATATCACTCCTAGAAGATGTGCATTCGCCACTCGACTTTGGTCAAGATAAGAATTTGGGCAAGATAAGATTTGAGCCTAAGATAAGGCAATTAGAAGGCCTATTTCATCTTCAACCCATAAGTGATTAGGTTTAGAAATTAGGTACAACTTGTGGAAGATGTTAATTACGCCAAGCTACCTGAATATTGGGATCCAACCTTTCGGCATCTTTGGTTCACTTTTCTTATTTTTAACCTAGTTATTAATTAATCCAATAAACACCCTTAAGCATGTAACTAAATTCATTCAAATCAATCATGTTGATCCAAGTCCATAATTAAATGAGGATGGGGATCATGCATCATGGCAAAGGGTGTATCATGCATACCACTGATACATGCATAACCATTTATTGGACTAGGTTGGTTAAACCTAAGTCGTAAACCTCTTTTGATCTTGGCAATAGAGATTGATCAGTTCTAATACTTTTATTAAGTGTTGTTTTGTATATTCTAAATTAGTTTTTTTCATTTGAAGTTGGATGAAATTTAAATCTCCAACCTTAAGAAGTTCATCCAAATTCATGGTATGTTTACCTAAATTGCGATCGCGAATCAGTCATAAGGATGGATGAAGCTAGACCAGAGGAATTTGTAGATGAATTCATAGCTGCGACCTAGCCAAAGAGAGTGAACTTAAGTCACAAAAGAATTCACTGTTGGTATCACGTCTAGTTTGCGACTACATCTTTCATAGTGATAAAGGAGGGAACCAAAGTCACAGCCACAACACGCTAAGTACCCAAGGTATTTGTTAAGGATCAAAAATTGCGAGGGCAAATTTATGATTGCGACCGCGACTCAAGAAGCTATTATTTCATCTTCAAACAGAAGATTTTGTGTTCTCAGTCGCTCCCAAGGTAAAGACAACTAGCGATCAGGACTTTTAAGAAGTAGGGAGAACACAATGGCTACATTTTTTGGACAACCAATGAGCAGCTGACACGTGGAGTAGTCATTAGACATCAGACGAGGTTCTCTACACTGATTTCTGGCTCCTTAGTGCAAATTGAAAATTCACAACCGCGACTTTCGCCTGACAAACATTTAATGCAAAATCTGCCTAGCATAATTTGAAGATCTATTGATAGTTTTAGAGTAACATCTTTTTGGTGGATGTGGGTTATAAATGCTCTACCAAATAGATGTAAATGCAAGATAATTCATTAATTTGTAACCAAACTCTTGCAAATTACTCATTCTTTCATTCTCATTTATTTGTTATTAATTATTAGGTGTGAGCATTAAACACTATTGTAAGAGATTGAGAGTTAGCCTAGATTCAAAACTCTTGTAAGAGGTTGAAGTGTGAGCGCATATAAAACACTTGAGAGAGGTTGTTATGTGAACATAGAAAACATAAGTTGTAAGGTTGTTGTATGAGCCATAAACACTAAGTTATAGATGTTTGGTGTGAGCTTGGAAACACTAGTTTAGTGAAGTGAAATATACAATTATAAAGAATTGGGGACTGGACGTAGAGTTTATTAATGCATGAACCATTATAAACCTTTGTGTTATTTCTTATCATCTTCTTCTTCACCTTCAAACACTTGAACTCACCTTCTTAATTTTAAAAATAGCCACCAATTCAACCCCCCTTCTTGGTGCACTAAGCCAACATCATCTAAAAAGGATGGGGGTTATGTGACATCTTGGGGGTACATGCATATCATCATTTACATAATACATCATTTACATAATACCATCTGTGAGTCATAATTTTAGAAGAGTAACACTAGAATTGTCCAAGCCTACTCTTCTTTTCAAATGGTATGGCCTTTTATAAAGGAATAAGGGTGCACTAATGCCTGAAATGGTTTTCGTTGCACGTTATTTGTATCCAATCACATAAAAAACCATGAAAATTCTAGAATTAGGGTTTGTAAGAGGGTTGCACAAACTTCATACTTGGTTGTACAACCTTAGGGTTTAATAGGAGACAAATTTTAGAATGTTCTTAATGTTAAGGTCTTAGTCATGGTTGTATAGCCATGTGGTTGGCATGATTAGTTGGTTGTAAACATTCTAAATAAGGATGGCAATCCTTGAGCTTGTGATCTTTGGGGCTTGGGTTTTATCTTTAGGTTTGGGCTTTGTTGTCCCTTAGTGCCCTATAAGGAGTAGGGGTTGAATAAGGTAATAGCAAATTTTACAAATTTAAACTAAATGCAAAAATAGATAAAGAATTGACATATAAGATTTATAGAGGTTTGGCACAACTTGCCTACATCCTCTCCTCTAGTATTTCCATTAAAGCTTTCACTATTTTGATAGCTTAAGGTGTTATCAATAACCTTTGCATAATAAGTTTTCGAGAACTGACTAAGCCTTTACAAATAATAGATTCTTAAGCATTATCAACCTCTTGCAAGTACTACCTAAACCTTAATCCAAAGTAGTTTTTATTATTATTGTAAACCTTTCACAAGAGATACTTTCAAAGGGTTTCTCAACACTAAGTTACATAGCTAGAGTTTATAAAACTTTTAGGAGAAAGAAAAACTCTCACTCAAGTAAGAATAGGTGCTCAAAGTACATTCACAAGGTATGCATGATGTGAGTGAAAAAAAAAAAAGAAAGTTCTCAATAAGCTTGTCCTTTAAATTATATTTCAAAGATAACTCTTTTAATTTACTCTCAAGCTTGATCAATGAATGCCTTTTGGATGCTAAATCACTATTTGTTCAAAATGTAACAACCTTTTTAATTAAGAATAGTTGTCACAATGGATTACTCATTTAATCAAATAGCTGGCTATCATGTTTCTATTAATAACGGTTCCTTTTATAGGTTGAACAAGGAATTAGCCATTAGAAAGAAGTTGTCACTTCACATTACAATTGGCAATTAACACCTATTAAAGAAACTCCATACCCATTGTTAAGGCATCAACCATTGTTGATTACATACAGGTGAGTGGTTGATAGCCAATATTTAACTTCAAAGTTTGTTGGTACTATCGAAATGCTAGTTCGAAATAGCTATTGGGAGTGGGTGTAACAAGCTCTTCCTTTCCCTTTTTTTTCCAATTGTTCAAAAAACTTCTTCTTTAGTGGTTATTGGAATTATGCAATGGTCATTGATTCTAACCTCAATGCTAGTTAGAGTATGATCAAAACGTGTTATTGATTTTTAGAAAATATGATCTTTATGCTCTATTTTTTAAAAACTATAAAACTAATTCAATGCCTATTGAAGTTCTCGCAATGCCTATTAGAAACACCTAAATGCCTATTGAGTATTTGAGTGTACCCCATTAGGAGTTCCAAAAGGTCTAGCACAACCTAAAGAACTTTTCTAATGCTTATTATTAAAGGATAATGCTCGTTGTGAGGTCCAAAGAGCATTGTTGAAACTAAAACACTTCTTTAATTCTTATTGCGAAAGTATAATGCTAGTCGCGAGGTCTAGTTCAACGTTTGTTGTAAAATCATGATGTCGTTGTGGGTTCATAGTGCATAGCTTATACCTGAGCACTTTTGGGGTTCATAGTGCATAACTTTTACCTAAGCACATTTCCAATGCAAAAGCATTTATACGCATATTGTTAAATAGATAATGCATGTTTTAAGGTCCACAACGTTTGTTACAAGTACGTAATGCTCACTGGTCTATTCAACTATGTTTGCTTTTAATTAGCCTCTTTAATACTTAGAGTTTTTAAATTTCGGACTTAAATGTGCTAAAGGCAAATTCTTTTCTAATCATTATAGTTTAAGGAATTGATGTACTTGCAAATTTTAACACAAACAATCTCTGGTAAATTTTAGTCCTAAGTCTTGTTTGTAATTATCAAAACAAAAGCTTGGAGCCTAGAAGGTTCAACATTCTCAATTTTTGTATGATGACAAAATAATTCTTCAAAGGCTAAAGATAAGAAAGTTGATAAGGTTATCAATTCTTAACTCCTCGTTAACCTATTAAAGTTACTTGTTGAATTATCATATTTCTTTTTATTTCTCTCTCCCTCAAAGTGTTCTTCCTTTATCATATTGATTATATTCTTTCCTTTTTCCCTCATGCTCATTATCTCATAAAATTCTCTCCACCTTTAGCATTATTAGAAAGAAGATAAATAGCAAGTAAATGTCATGAACATAAGTAGTTCATAGTTATTCATTTGCTAAATAACACAAAGAACACGTAGAAAAGGAAGAAAAACTAGTTCATTTTAAAAAGGACACATAAGATGTAGCTCATCATCAACTACAATTTACAAAATGACTATAAGATGCATAGAAGATTATGCAAATGGATCATGAGGAGGAGTGGTATTAGGAGGAGAGACACAGGTTTGGTCTTTGAGTTCTATAGGTGTTACAGACTCCTTAAAGTCTACTATTGCCTCTTATTCCTTAGAAGGAGGATCCTTAGGATCTTGGCTCTTTACAGACTGTACAATTGGCTACTTTTGATCAATTAGACTCCTTGCTTATAGATTTAACCCTTTAAGAATCCAATTAAGTGTTTGGGTTACATCCTTTAGCTAAGATTTTAGTGTGCTCACATTTTGATGGAATGTAATGGAGGAATCTTCAACTTTTCTAGCAGCAACAATGAGTTGTTCAAGCTATTCAAGAACTTTTGCTCAAAGAAGAATGAGGATGGAAGAGGTTCACTTGGTCTAATACCACTTGTAGTTACAACTCCTGCACTAACAGTATCTAAAATGTTTTCATTTCGTTCTTCTTCTTGAGGGATAGCTTCTTCTTCAGGTACCGACTTGATTAAGCCATTATCCAACCTCTCTAAAATACTTATGCTCACTAGCATTTTCTCACCTATTGTAGGTAAGTATTCCAATTCTAAGTTAAAATCTTCAAGCTTATCCTTAGTAGAAGGAATGGCTTTCGCTAATTTAGTTATCTTAATGATGTGTTGAGCCATCACAAAGGCATTTGACTTACCCACTTGGTTATTTATCCTTTGAAGCAGTAGCCATAGTGCATTCACTTTTTGCTTATTCTTCATGCACCATAAGTAAAAGAGGTCCATCAAGGTACAATTACCATTAGATTGACCTTTGTCATTGATGTTCCATGTTATGAACTGATGGGCAATCCTTAAGGCATGATATATAATCTTGGAAGCTTTATTGTTGTTGCTTTTATAGTTGGTAGTCCATTTGTGATTGACTTCCAAAATTGATTAATGTCAATCTTGAAGGATGAAGAAGGTTTTTTCAAACCATTATTTGTTGCATCAAGGCATTTAGCCAAATCATTTGGGAAAACCTTGTGTTTTTTTCTAAATAATCTGAATTTGATTGTGCCTTGCTCAACATACACTTCGCAATCATTTCCTAAAACCTTAACAATTTAACTGTTAACTCTAAATAATAAGGTTCTCTATTGTGGAAAAAGAATTTCCAGCGTATTCCAATCATCAATTCTTCCACTTGTTCTGTTAAATGGTATCTTTGTAGGTCATTTCACTCCATAAATTTCCCACTACAAAGTTGCTTTTTTACTAATTTATGAGTCATATCTTTTTCTTTATCGCTCTTGAGAGATAAAAGATTTACCAAGGTAGTAGTTGCATCTTTTGAGAGTGACTAGGGCACTTGCTCTATTTCTAGTTACTGTGACATTTTCCCTTTTCGTTTAGAATCATGGGATGCTTTGGCTCTCTTTGGTTGAGGTTGAATTGTTAATGATTTTGTAACTCTTTTCTTCTTTTGAGCTAACATACAGGCTGTATTTTCCTTAGTCTCATAATTGGATCTATAAGTGGATGGTTAGGGGTTACTATGGCTTGTTTGAATCTTTTGGTGGAGTCAGCAAGAGCATTGAACATTGTATTGTCAAAGTCAGCCACCGAAACACAAAGTAAGGGGAACCTAGAGGCCTAAGTGTAGAGGATTTGAAAAGAGAAAATATTATAAAGAAGAAGATTACAAAAATGAGCTAGGGCCAATTGTCATATATAGAGGGGGTTGTCTATACATATAAGTTTTACCTATATAAATCACTAATTCCACTCCATACCATAAAATTACATTTTCGCACTATGCCTCATTTTATGTTGCTTATATATACTAGCCCTTTACCTATACAAATCACTAAAGTAATGTAAATGAGAAAAATAAATGGAAAAAAGGAAAAGGATGGCTCATAATGAAATGACCAAATTGCTTCTAGACTTTACAATGCTTATAAAACTTGTCCAAGCCTCAAAACCTTTAAAAAAAAATTATAGACTTACTCCTAATATATAACTACTTCTTCCCATTAGGCACTAAAGGGCTATTTAATAATTTTACACAAATATAACTATTTAAGAAAAGGATTACCCATAGTGGATGCTAGAAGACTTCTTGACCATTTCTACTCTAAAATAATTATTCACATATTGATTCATCCCCAATGAATGTTGAAAGGGTTACTACGGAATAAAACCTTCCCCAATTGATGCTCGAGGGCTTATTAAACCAACTTTTCATACTTTAATGGTTATCAAGGGTATGAAGCATCCTTCAATATTTACTAAAGAGTTGCTTAATCCATATATAGGTAAAATGATTGTCCAAATGTCAGCCTTGAATCTAGTACCTACTTAAGAGATATTGGAAGGACACGATTAACACTAATACTTATTAAAAAAACTACCAAAATTAGGTTAGTACCTATTTAAAACCATTAAGACATCTAGTATGGGCTTGAGAGCTATTGGAAGCACATTATGAATGTTGATACCTATTAGAAAATTACCAGAACACATTTAGTACCTGCTATAAAGTTGCTAAGACATACAGTACCTACTTAAAAGCTGCTAGAAACATATAACAAACCCAAGTACCAACTAGAAAACTGTTAAAACAAGGTTAGTACCTGCTAAAAAGTTGTTAAGACAATCCAAATGACTTTGGCACCTACTTGAGGAGTTGCTAAAGAGTTATATTCTTTAGTATCCTTTCTACTGTTCACATTTTAACATTACTTTCTTATTCCTTATTTAATGGTTATTTCTCAAAATATCTTTTTCTATGCCCTAAAAGCAGGGGCAAACTATGAGCATTGGATTTTAAGCCCTAGGATATAAGCTCAATGAATAAAACTAATATAATCTGTTAGACCAGGTGAGTTAACCTAAGTTATAAACCTTTTTTGATATTGACAATAGAGATTGATCAATTCTAATACTTTAATTTAGTGTTGTTTTGCAGATTGTAAGTTAGAATTTTTCATTGAAAGTTGGATGGAGTTCAAAATCTCCAACCTTATAAAGATCACTCAAATTTGCGGTGTGTGTGTATTGTAAACCGTGATTGCGAATTAGTCACAAGGAAGAATGAAGCTAGGCCAGATGAATTTGCGGACAACTTCATTATCACGACACACCCAAAGTTGGCAAAGGTTTAGTCACAAAAGAATTCATGGTGTGTGTCATGTCTAAGTAGCGACCACGACTTTCATAGTGACAAATGAGGAAACCAAAGTCATAACCAAAGCTTGATAAGTGTCCCAGGTGTCCGTTGAAGATCAAAAATCATAAGGGCAAAAGTTTGTTCGCGATCGTAACTCAAGCAATTGAAGATTTCTCTTCAAACAAAGGAATTTGTGGTCTCAGTATTGCATAAGGCATTGATATATCGTGACCATGACTTTTGAGAGTGGTTGGAACATAACTGCTATATTTTCCTGGATGACCAATGAAAAGTTGACACATGGACTAGCCGTTAGACATAAATGGTGTTTTTCGCCAAAATTTTTGGCTCCTCTATGGAAATTGGAAAGTTGCGACTGTGAAAAGGTAGTAGCGACCACAACTTCAACTTGATAAGCATTTAATGTTGAACCTGCCTAGCATATCTTAGAGATTTGTTGATAGTTTTAGTTCAATATCTGTTTGATGGATGTGAGCTATAAATACTCCACCAAATAGATGTAAATGTAAGAGAATTCATGAATTTGTAACCATGCTCTTACTAATTTGCTACTCATTCTTTCAATTCTTATTTATGCTTTAATGATTGTTTGGTGTGAGCAATAAACACCATTATAAGAGGTTTTAGTGTGAGCATTGAAAACACTTGTGAGAGGTTTTAGTGTGAGCCTTGAAAAGACTTGTAAGAGGTATTTGTGTGAACCTTAAAAACACTTGTGAGAGGTTTTTGTATGAGCCTAGAAAATAGAAGTTTAAGAGTTTGGTGTGAGCTTAGAAATACCTATTGAGTTAAGTGAAACACCCAATTGTAGAGAATTAGGGAGTGGACGTAAGGTTAGTTAACACTCGAACCATTATAAACACTTATGTCAATTTCTCTCTTCTTCTACTCAACTTCTTAAACACCTTATCCCTCATTTTATTTTTTTAATTGAACACCAATTCAACCCTTATTCTTAGTGCCTTAGGCCAATAAGTGGTATCAGAGCATAGTCTCATAAACAAACCTTAATTGGATGAGCAAATATCATGGCACAAAAGGAAATCCACTCACACCTCAAGCCATACTTTGATGGATCTAAGTATACTCATTGGAAGTACAGGATGGAGATTTACCTTGATATAGATGTAGTGGATCTTTAGGATGTTATAGTCAAAGAACGGAAGCCACCCACTAAAGTAGTGGATGGAAATGAAGAACTCATTCTAAGAGAAGAATGGGTTGAAGCCTATAGAAGGTCAAATGGCAAGAACAAGAGATCCATGGAAATTCTTCTAAGCTCTCTCTCAAGGGAAGAGATTGAAAGAGAATAACATTGCCAAATAGCTAATGCCATATATAAGACCCTAGAAAACTATCATGAGGGCACAACACTTGTGAAATCAAGTAGGTTGGAAATGTATGTGATAGAATGGGAGATCTTTATGATGAAAGACCATGAAAGCATCACTAAAATGACAAATAGACTCATTTCTATTATCACAAACATAAAGAAATTTGGAAGGACTCTCACCAATTATGAGGTAAATACTAAAATCCTTAAAACTTTTCCATTAAATAAATTTGGAGTAAGAGTATACAACATTCAAAAGTCCAATCTAGAGATTGGGAAGTTTCTTACGGATGTTTTAATAGGCAAACTGTTAACTCATGAGTTAGCCTTAAAAAAGGATGGGGAAATGAAGAAATTGAGGGGCCAAGGAGAAAAATTAGAAAAACTTGAAAGAAAAACCTTGGCACTTAAATCTTCAACCAAAGAGAAGGAAGTGGAAACTACCTCAAGTGAAGAAGAGAGTGACAAAGAAGAAGAAGAAGAACTAGAAATACTCTAAAAAAGGACTAAAGAGCTCATTAGAAGAAGAAAAGAAAGAAGGAAGTTCAAAAAGACAACTCCTAATCTTAGAGAGAGATCAAAAGAAGTTACTTATTATGAGTGTGGCAAGCAAGGCCACATCAAATATGATTCTCCCAAGATAAAGAAGAAGAAAAAAAGGGACAATGAGAAAAGAAAAAGCTTTAAAGCCACTTGGGATGATAGCTCAAGTGAGGATGAAAAAGATGAAGAGATTGCCAACATATGCTTCATGGCTCAAAGACTCTCCTAATGAGGGATTTGGCAACCACTGATAAATCAAGCAATTGGCATGTGGACAGTGGATGCTCTAAGCATATAATGGGCTATAGGAAGGTATTCATGACATTGAAAGAAAAAGAATATGGAAATGTCACATTTGGTAATAATGCCAATGGGAAGGAAATTGACATTGCATCCATTGGTAAGAATGGTTGTTCTTTGATTAATAATGTTTTATTAGTTAATGGCTTACAACATAATTTGTTGAGTATATGTCAATTATGTGATAAAGGTAATAAAGTCACCTTTGATCCCAGAGAATGTCCATTCACCACATTAATGGATGATGAGGTTATTTTCAAGGGTGAAAGGAAAAGCAACACCTACTCAATCGACTTAGATAATTTGGCTAACCAATCTTTCAAGTGTCTTATGTCTTTAAGTAATGGGGCTTGGTTATAGAAGGCTTGGACATGCAAGCATGGATC